>NW_020872535.1:1100367-1115367 GCF_003789085.1 Penaeus vannamei
AAACGTGTCATGTATTTAATGTTGTCATTCCCGTTTCAACACGTTTCATTTTCCTTGTACAGTGAGTGGTTGCGTTCATTTTTTTTTTCTTTTTAACATTTACGATTAGTGAACGTATACAAGGGATAATGATGTGTATTATATCATTAGCAGCAATAAGACATATATATATATATATATATATATATATATATATATATATATATAAACATCAACAACAACGATGATGATGATGATAATAATAATAACAGAAATAATAATAATATTTTCACGTGCGATCCATGTAAATGTACAATTCTAATTACACATGACGAAAATGTTCCTCAACCCTCCCCCCAAAAAAAAAAAAAAAAAAAAAAAAAAGTGAAACGAAAATGCTGAATTAAACTAATTGTTTAGAGCCCGGACCTCGTGTTTACATGTGACGACATCTTCCTCTGTTCACAAAATGACATCACTTTTTTTTTTTCCAGTCTTCTGTCTTCCTCCGTCTGTTTACTTGACTTATCTTCCGCTTTGACTAGTTTTTCCTCTATACGTTGGTTTGTAGTCTGTCTGTCTGTCTGTCTTTTTATTTATTTCAACTTTCTTCCCTTCCCCCTCTCCTATGTTATATACGTACACCTATGCGCATGCATATGTATGTATGTATGTGTGTATATATATAAACAAATAAATATGAATATATATATTTAAATGTATATTCATATGCATACATATAAATATATACGTGTGTGTGTGTGTGTGTGGTGTGTGTGTGTGTGTGTGTGTGTGTGTGTGTGTGTGTGTGTGTGTGTGTGTGTGTGTGTGTGTGTGTGTGTGTGGTGTAGTGTGTGTGTGGTGTAGTGTGTGTATATGTGTGGTGTAGTGTGTGTGTAGTGAGTGTGTGCGTGTGCGTGTGCGTGTGTGTGTGTGCGTGGTGTGTGTGTGCAAACACACCCGCGCCCCCCTGCAGGCCAGTCTCACCCACGACCCGGCCGAACGGAGGCGACAATACATCAGCTGACTCTTCTCCTGCTGACAGCCGAGGGACTGACAGCTCCGGCAACATCTGCGAGGACCCGGCTGATGGAGGCTGTCTACGGTGACGTCAGCGTGTCCTGCGAAGAGAGATGGAATCAGTACACTCGCTTCATCCATCACCATTCTGCTGATGGTCGCGAACCCACTCGAAGCGTGGGAAGAAAGAGATGGAGGGGGAGAGGAGGGGAGGGAGGGGGAGAGGGTCAAGGAAAGTGGGAAGGGGGTCGCGTCGTTGTCGAGGCATGTTTGCTTTTACCGTAATTATTATTTCTCTCTTTTTTTCTATGCCAGTATAATTGCACGAGTCTTTTCGTGGCTAATATCCACTGTCGCTTACTTCATCACTAAGTCATTACTAATAATTTCTTCATCACTATTTTCACGTCACAAGAGCAAGGGGCTGAAGGACTGTCATGTCAAGTATATAATTAATGAAATAAAAATGTTCTAAACATATCACAACGATTATCTTCAAATACGTTCCAAATACTGTGTGAATAATTAATCAGTGAAAAAGCACAAGAATGTAAGTTACATTTCGGTGAATGTTGGTCGGATCATACTGCTTTCACTGGTCTTTCCACCCCACTCGGCAGTGTTCAGTGACACCGCTCGCAGTCGCTCACACACTCGCTGTATTTCATTCTTTTTTGTTGTACTTTTCTTCGCTTCTTACCTCCCTCTGTTTCAGTTTGTTTGTTTGTCTGTTTCTTTTTTGTCTCTGTCTATCTTGTTTTGTTAACTGTTTGCCTGTCTGTCTGCCATTTTTTTTTCTCTCTCTCACTTACTCACTCTCTCTCCCTCCCTCACTCACTCACTCACTCACTCACTCACTCACTCTCTCTCTCTCTCTCTCCTTCTCTCTCTCTCTCTAATTTATCTTTCTCCACCATTCTCTCATACCTCTTCGTCCCCCGCATTCACAACTCCTTTCCCGTTTCACATATTCCACTCACAAAACCACCCCCTCGCGTTCATTCATTCACTATCACTCACACCCCGACTCACCCGTACCTTAACAAGCACAGTGCCTCCTGCACACTCGCTGGCATGATCTATGGTGCAGACAGGAGCCACTCATTTTCATCTCATAACTATGATTGCAGCGGCCTTGACCACTATGTGCTTGCAACCCCAACTAACCATCTGCTCTTCCAAATGCTCCCACATGTGTTGAAACCCGTTTTGCAAATCATGTCTGGGGTTTCATTAAAGATACACCTGTTAGCTTTGACAGTGTACTGAACATGTCTGGGGCTGCGGGGTGCGTGGGCAAGTAAGTGCGAGCCAGAGGAAGGTAAGGTGTGTTGCAGGGAGGGTCGGGGAGATATCCTGTGGCGGGGTTAGCGCATGGGTATTATTTTACTATATACATACATATACACAGGTTCATATGAATACATACATATATATACACATTCATATATATATATATATATATATATATATATATATATATATATATATGTATATATATATATATATATATATATATATATATATATATATATATATATATATATATATATATATATATGTGTGTGTGTGTGTGTGTGTGTGTGTGTGTGTGTGTATGTGTACACATATACATTTATATGTATCTGTATATATATGTGTGTGTATGTGTATGAATGTATGTGTGTTTAAATATATATGCTAGTTTGTGTGCGTCTGTATGCCGCCCATGCACATACACACAACTGCACATGCACACCATATCGGGCAAAGGCACAAAAAAAAAAAAAAAAAAAGTTTACGAACAGCATGCTAACAGTTTCAATAGATAGAGAAACATGAAAACACGAGCGCATGACGTCACACTCCACCGTGCCACAACCATTCAGTAAACCGCGCCGACGACGCCATTTGCCATCACTCCCTCACCGCCGTCGCATCCCAGGCCTCGTTCAGGTCGCGACAGAATCTCTTCCTCCGCGAACCGCACGCCCTCACTTGCACGTATTGCAGGTCGAGCACCCGTTGGCAATGCCTTGTACCAGCTGGGCGACACACATAGGCGCAACGACCAAGAGAGGTTAACAACCGTTCAGCGGTGAACGGCACATATCTCTGTTTACTACCCCCCCCCCCCCCCGACCACCCCCCACCCGCCGCTCCCCGCGCGGCCCCGCCTTCGCTTTATGCTGCTTATTACACCGGCGCGACGTCTCCCTCGCTCGGCCGGCGCGGTACTTTTTATCGCTCGTCTTTATCTACGTCTGTTTTTATGTCTGTCTGTTTCTTCAAAGACAGTCTATATCTGATCTATTTATATCTATTTATATATTAGAGAGAGAGAAGAGAGAGAGAGAGAGAGAGAGAGAGAGAGAGAGAGAGATAGATAGATAGTAGATAGATAGATAGATGATAGATAGATAGATAGATAGATATAGATAGATAGATAGATATAGAATAGATATATACATATATGTTTATGTATATATATATATATATATATATATACATATACATATATATACCCATATATAAAAATATAAGTATGTGTGTGTGTGCGCGCGCGTGCATATGTTCGCGGACGTGCAAATACATCTCTATACGAGTGTATGGCTTTCCGCCCTGTCCGAAGCCCCGCCACGTCAACCGACCGAGCAGAGGAGACGCCGCGACCGATCCTGTCTCGGCGATCCGACTTTCACTCCGACATCATCGCTCCTCTTATCCCGTCCTCGGTGCGGCTGTGTTCGCGGCTCGTCGGCTCTCCCACCGGCGCAGAATGATACGGTGATCGCCCCAGGGTTCTACGGGAGAAGCGCGGGGTGTCGTGGGTGTGCTGACGTGACAGAGATGCTGTGCCTGGCTTGATATATTTTTTTTAATGATTTTAGGGGAAAAAAGGACACAGGTGATGATTGGTTAAAGAAGTCTTTCCACGGAGGGTTAGCGTCCGGCCGTTCCCAGAAGCCGAATGCATAAATCTAGAGTCTTTAATACTCTGCTATCAAGATGTTCTTATCGGCTTTTAAGGAGATCGGCGAGCACCTCCTCCTGCGCCGAGAATACCACCTGCGTCATCAGCACCATCTACGTCGGGATCACCAGCTGCGTCTCCGGCATCACCTTCAGCGTCCTTGTCTGCATCTCCCGATCTTTTTCATTTTTGTTTTGATTGCAATTAATTTTTTCCCCCTGTCGGTGTATCTATGGTCGGGCCTTCCTCTCTCGTGCCAGGAGTTGGGGTTCCTGTCCGGGGTCCCCTGGGTGCTGGGGGCCGCCTCGGAGGGATTCGGGCGGCCACTGGGGAGCCTGAAGGGGATATAACCGCTGCACATTACCATGCTCAACACACCGACACAATCTGGTCTGATCTATCTTAGTCTCTCTCCTACTCATCTTCCAGACGCCACCAATACTCTGACCTACTGGCTTTTTTCAGGACTCTTTCTCTTTTTTGACGTGTTCTCTCTCTCTCCCGTTTCCTCGTTTCTTTCTTTCTTTGTGTCTCTGTCTGTGTCTCTTTTTTTTTTCTCTCTCTCAATCTGTCTTCCTCTCTATCTATCTATCTTCCTATCTATCTATCTCCCTCTCTCTCTATCTATCTATCTGTTTATCTATATACCTCTCTCTCTCTCTATCTATTTATCTATATACCTCTCTCTCTCTATCTATTTATCTATATACTCTCTCTCTCTATCTATTTATCTATATACCTCTCTCTTCACCCTTTCCCTCTCTCCCCCCTTCTCTCTCTCTCTCTCTCTCTCTCTCTCTCTCTCTCTCTCTCTCTCTCTCTCTCTCTTCTCTCTCTCTCTCTCTCTCTCTCTCTCTTCTCTCTCTCTCCTTCTCTCCTCCCTCTCTCTCTCCAGATCCACTCCTTCCATTCTCATCCCAACCCTTCCTTTCACACCCTCCCTCTCTCCTCCCTTCGTCATCTGCCCTTTTCCATCACCCGCCTTCCTCCCCGCCTCTTCCTCCGCCGCTCCTTCTCCCCCCTCCCCTTCTGCCTAATACCCCACCCCCTCCCCCTCCTCCCTCCTTCTCCACCATCCCTCCTCCTCCACCATCCTCCCCCTTCCTCCCTCCTTCTCCTCTCCCCCTCCCCCTTCCACCCTCCTCCTCTCCTCCGTCCTCCCTCTTCCTCCGTCTTTCTCCTCACACCCCCTCCTCCCCTCCTCCCATGGATCGCGTGTTATCAGGCCGAACCCCCATGCAACCTCGCCAATGTCAGGTACAGATTAATATGCAAATCACCCTCTACCCAAAATTTACTTTTCATTACGCCAGATTGATAACCCACTCCGTCATTGCTCCGCGAACGCATCTCTCCTTCTTCTTCTTCCTCCTCCTTCCCTTCTTCCCTCCTTTATCATTTCTCTTCTCTCTTCCACTTTATAATTTCTCTTTTCTCCATGCTTCTCTGGTTTTCTAATCGCCTGTTCCTTGTCTCGTTCCTTTTCAACTCTTCCTCTTCTTCCCTCCTTTATCATTTCTCTTCTCTCTTCCACTTTATCATTTCTCTTCATATTTCTCTGGTTTTCTAATCGCCTCTTCCTTCTCTCGTACTTTTTCAACGCTCTCTTTCTCTCCCTCCCCTTCTTCCCCTCTTTATCATTTCTTTTCTATCTTTGCTTCTCTTCTCTCAGGCTTCTCTGGTTTTCTATTCGTCTCTTCCTCCTCTCGTTCTTCTTTTTACTCCTCTTGTATTCTCTTTTTCTCTTTCTGTCTCTTTCGTCTCCTTCCTCTGCTCTCTTCTTTTCTCCTTTCTCTTCTGTATTCTACCTATTCCCCTCTTTCTATTGTTCCTAACTTCTCTATCATTTTTCGGTTTTTGTCTCCTTTTTTCGCTTTTGGTTTTCTATTCTTTATTTTTATCTTTACTGATGTTGGATTTATCATATTATCTTTATTAATGTTTATGTCACTATAATTTTATGCATTTACGTTCTTTTATATACCTCTTATTTACTGTTAATACTGAAACTATCATTAAATTCTTTATCTTTTTAATATTATTTTCCTTACTATAACCACTGCTATTGTTGTTGTTGTTGTTAATATATTACCACTAAAATTATTCAAATCATCACTATTGTTTTTTTCTGATTATCCCTTTAAATGTTCTTTCATCGTTTATATTTATGCTCTTTATTGTCATTTCCTTTTTTTCTCTCTTTCTCTGATTCTCACCTGTTTCCCTTTCTTTCCTTTTATTACTACTTATCTCTTTAATCGGGAATATTCACGATTTCGCTTCTTATCTTCATCTTCTCCTATCCCCCTGTGCCATTTAACCCCCTCCCCCCTTTCTTTCCCCGTCCTCCTTCCCTCTTTATCATTTCACTGTTTTCTTCTCCCTGGCACGTCTCCAATTTACCTCCCCCTTCCCCTTCCCCCCCCCGCCCCCTTTCCCCAACCCCTTCCCCCCTCCCAGTCACTACACCTTCCCCCTCCCCCTCCATTCCTACACCTTTCCCCCCCTTCCCCTCCCCAGTCACTACCCCTTTCCCCTGGCAAGTTTCCCCTTCACTTCCCTCAACCCCTTCGCCCTTCCCCCTCCCCACCCCACCCCACCCCATCCCCGACACCTCTGACCCCTCCCCACCCCACCCCACCCCCCGACACCTCTGCAGCCGCCGTACAAACAATTAAATCGTCGTTCTTGAGGCTAATGACAGCATGGAGGAAAATCCATCATCATCACCAACATACTTACGCCACACACACGTCATTCTACGTGAGGAAAGTGATGCAGTCGTCAAGGTCAGTTGCATCGTCATGTTCGTCGTCACTTTCAGCAGCATATTATTTTTTCTTTTCTTCTCTTTTCTTTATTTATATTCTTAGGGAAGGAAGCTGTTCTGTAAGATTAGGAATCGTCGTGTTCATAAATATGGCATCATCATCACCTTTATCGCCATCACATCATCATCATCGTCACTACCGTCACCAATATCACTATCACCATCACCACCACCATCACCACCACCACCATCGTCACCATCACCACCATCATCGTCACCACCATCACCACCACCATCATCACCGCCATAACCACCACCATTATCGCCTCCGCCACCATCACCATAACTATTCATGACAGTGCATTCGAATTTCCCCACACGTATGTTCTACTGGTGTGTAAAGACAATGCATACATTTAGCGACAGAAAGACATTGTATTCAGGTAACAAATGTGTATAAGCAAAATACAATACTTCACCTCCCCCATGGCGTAACTCATGACTTATGCATTTTGATATCAAAATTGTGCAATAACGGATTGCGTGTTGCAAAAGAACGCCGGTAACCATAAAAAATGGAAATGTTAATAATGTGAGTGACACTGATGATGAAAATAATGATAGTAATAATAATAGATAACAATTATCATAATGACGATAATGATAATAATAATAATACTCAAAACAATAACAATAATAGCAATAACAACAATTATCATTACTATTTCTATCATCATCGTTATCATCACCATCATCACAACAGCATCATTATAATTATCATCACAGCAACAACAATGACAATAACAACTTAACCCACACTCCGCACAATCAGCGAACGCTTTAAAAATCCAGCACCGCAATAATGTAATCACAGATTCAATCAACCAGCAGACGAGAGTTTCTTTATCATCATCACACAAACCTTTGCATATCTTGACACTCATCTCCTGAGATAATATTGCCGTTGGCCGTACATGATGATGAAGAGAGGGGGGGGGGCGATATGATTTTCGTTTTTCTTTTTTTGTTTGTTTGTTTGTTGGTTGGTTTGGTTGTCTTTTTTCTTGTTTTTGGTTTGGCTTTTTACTTGTTTTTGTTTGTTCGTTTGTTTTTCGTTTTTTTTAATCTTCTTTTTGGTTTGTTTTTTTTCGTTTTTTTTCTTGTTTTTGTTTTACTTTTGTTTTTGCTTTGTCTTTTTTTTCTTGTTTTTGTTTGTTCGTTTGTTTTTCGTATTATTTTTATCCGTTTTTCTGTTTTTCTTGTTTTCTTGTTTTTTCGTTTTTGTTTTACTTTCCTAGGTTGAGGTGATATGATGGTTTGAGCAAGTTATTCCATTTTGCAATTATGATAAATCTTGTTTAAGTATTCAGTTGCTGAGGTTTTGTTGTTCGTGTTTTGGTTGTAGTTATTATCATCCTTATTGATATAATTATCTATTCATTTCATTATTTTCATAGTCGTTATACTCACCACGACTAAGTTTTCAAATCATCATCAACATCATCACCATCATCACTCCCATCCCCTCCCACTGTCACCATCCTCACTTTCATCTCCTCTCCCTCCCCTCCTCCCCATCGCTGGCTCAGGGGGGGGAGGGGGGAGGAGTCCAAATGTCAACAAAGGCAATAAACGGAGGCAGATCAGGGTGTGTGTGGCAGGGAGTGGCAGGCAGGGTCTGTGCCTGGCAGGGGTTGGTGTGGCAGAGATTGTTTAGCAGGAGGCTGTGGTAGAAGGGGGGGGGGGGGGATTCTGCAGGGGGTTGTGTCAGAGGTTGTATTCTGCTGGGGGTTGTGGCAGGGGAATGTGGCAGGGGTTGTGGCAAGAGGTGTGTATGTGCGTGCCTGGCAAGGGTGTATGACAGAGTGTGTACGGCAGGGGATATCTGGCATGGGCGTTCTGACGTAAAGGCGGGCGGAAGGGCGTATCAACCGGAAGGCCCCGCCCACCGGCCCGCCAGCCAGCGCACCGCGAGCCTCACCTGCCACTTGCCGGCCGCAGAAGGTGTAATTGGCCGCCCGCTTCCCCTGTGGACTTCGCCTGGCGTTCCCCGGGCACTAGTCTCCGTGCGAGGAGGTTTATGGCGCGCTGTTTGTCGCTGCGTGGGTGTGAACGCCTGTGCGAATGTGTGCGTGTCTGTGCGTGTAAGTATGTGCGTGTTTGTTCCTGTTCCAACGCCCATAAACAGCCCGTGGGAGGAATGACGTCATATGCCACCCGCCTCACGGCCCCTGCTTGCGCTGGCCTCAGCATGGCCGCAGGAAGTGTCTGGAGATGACCCTTCGCCCGCCCGGTCACAGAGAGGTCACCATCAGGAACGACTTGAACCATCCGTTTCCCTCATTTGGGATCATTTATCTCATTATATATATTTTTAATTATCAATCGCGAAAAGGTCTTCATCTTCATCATCATCATCATCATCCTCTTCTTCTCTTTCATTACCATCTCCATCATCCTCAACACCATCATTATCACCATCACTATAATCACTATCATTACCATCAATCACTTAATAAAACTCATCCTATGCAGCCTTCCTTCCATCCACCTATCCCCCCCCTTCGCCTCTCTTCTCCCTTTCCTCTCCGTTCTCCCCCCCCCCACCCCCCACCAAAGACCCGTCACCGGAGGAAATTTTTAATTCGCACTCTCCGGAAGTGACGTCATACCTCTGCGCCTTGGGGTAGTTCATAATGACATAGAAAGGACCGTTAATTCTTCTATATCACCTCTTCCCCCCCCTCCACCCACCCACCACCACCCTTTCGCCCTCACCTGCATCTCTCCCTCCCCCCCTCACCCCCCCGCTTCCACTTCATAAGACAAAGAGGTCCTTGCATCAGCGCTTACGAGTTCCGAATCCGTTTCGAAACCGCTTCGCTTCGGATTCGTCGACGCGGATTCCTCTCGTTTGAAGTGTCACTGTTGTCATTCGAGTAAGGAAAGGCGCAGTAAAAGAAACGAGAGAGAGAGAGAGAGAGAGAAATGAAGGGAATAAGAGGAGGGAATGAGTGTAATTTTGGAAGAGGATGATGATGATGATGAGGAGGAGGAAAATGAGGGTGATGGTGATGAAGAAAAAGAAAAAGAATAGTAATGTTTTTTTTAATCATGTCTTTGTCATCGCCTTATTTATTAAATAAAAATAAATAAATAAATGAAAATAAATAAAGAATAGATTTAATGTGTTCGTAGTTCATTTCAAGATCTCCCGAGTGCTCCCCTCCCCCCTTTAATTCCTCGAGATAACATCGACCTCCTCCTCCTCCTTCTCATTATCTCTCATCCCCCATTATTTTCTTGTAGCTTTCGCCTCCTCTCCTTCTCCCTCTCCTTTCATCCTCGTCTTCCTCTTTGTCCTTCCCTTGTTCCTCCTCCTCCTCTCCAATTTTTCTCCATTTCCATCTCCATCTCCACCATTTTTATCTCCATTTCCATTTCACCGCCTCTCTTTTACTCCTTAGTTCTTCTTCCTTCTCTTTTCATTCCTCCTCCTCCTTCTTCTTCTTCTCTTTCTTCTCCTCCTCCTCCATCTCCATCTCCATTTTGTTCTCCGCTTCCCCTCCTCTCCTCCACTCCCCCATCCCCCTTGCCCTCTCCTCCCTCCCCTTCCTCTCCCCCTCCCTCTTAGTCATCCCCGTGTCCCTCCCCCCCCCCTCCCGCCTTCCCCCCTTCCCCCCCTCAGCAAGGGAGGGGAGGGAGGGCTTCGTTTTTGCTCGTCCCGCTCCAGGTTTTTAATGCGGAGTCGCCTCACCCGCTGCCCAAATTGCCGGATGTGCCCGCCAGCTGGATTTCCGCCTCCCCGTGGATGCCGAAACGGGAGATGCGTGCGCGTGTGAGTGCGTGCGTGCGTGCGTGTGTACGACGTGTGCGTGTTTGCGTGTGTAGGTGGGTGGGTGGGGGATGCGGAGGAGGTGGGTGGGTGGAAATGTGTTTGTGTGTGTTGTGTGTGTGTGTGTTTGTGTGTGGTGGGTGGGTGGGGGATGCGGAGGAGGGGGTGGGTGGAAATGTGTTGTGTGTGTGTGTGTGTGTGTGTGTGTGTGTGTGTGTGTGTGTGTGTGTGTGTGTGTGTGTGTGTGTGTGCGAGCGTCTTCGTCCTCGGATGCACGTGTCTATGCGTGTGTTTCTGCGGTCAGGCTGTGTCCGCTGCCGTGTGTCGACGTATGATCGCTCAGCATTTGGCATTTTGTTGTTGTCCCTGCGATGGTGTGGTTCGTGCCCCGTCGTCTGTGATCGTAGTTTTGTGTGCTGTGGTTTCGCTGTGGTGCTGTGGTCGGTGTTTTGGTGTGTGCTGTGGTCGTTCGCGTGGCTGCTGTTTTCTGTGCTGTGCTTATTCGTCTGCTCCTGTGGTCCTTGCTGCAGTTAGTGTGCTGACCCTGTCACTGAGCTTAAGTTTTTGCTGTTACAGCCGTAGTACCTCTCACCTTGCAGTTTTATTACTATCATTATCCTTGTTATTAATTTCACTAATAATTTCCCTTCCTCTTCATCCTCGTCCTCCTCCCCCCTCCTCCTCCACTTCGTCCTCCTCCTCTCCCCCTCCTCCTCCACTTCCCTCTCCCCCCCCCCTTCTCCACTTCGTCCTCCCCCTCCCCCTCCCCTCTCCCCGCTTCCTCTTCCTGAGCCCAACCCGCCTTTATCCCATAATCCATAACCTCTCCCTGTCCTGTCGTCCAGCGCAGAGGGTGTCGCCGTTATCCTGCGGTCAGAGGAATTGCTGCGGGCAGGCTGGGCCGACCGGGCCTCGTCCCTCGTCCTGCGGCTGTGCCCAATCAGGGTCCCTGTCCTCTGCTCTTGTTTATGTGGATTTATGTGGATTCCGTTTGTCCTGCGGCTGCCAAGGTCCCGGGTATCTCGGCGCGTTATAGTGTATTAGATAATACTTTATGGAGGACGCTGGCTGTTGCAGATGATAAGCAGAAGACCTGCCTTGGCGCGGCGAGGGGCTTCGTCGCAACGGTTTATCGCCTGTGCGCCGACTCTCGGCGGCGCTCGCAACGTGGTGCTTCTGCTGCGCTGCCACAACGTGCCAAAAGTATCATGTTTTTCAGATCATTCTCGTTGTTTTGCGGTCACATTATTCTTTTGTTTACATTATATATATATATGTATATATATACATAATACACAGACACACACACACACACACACACACACACACACACACACACACACACACACACACATATATATATATATATATATATATATATATATATATATATATATATATATATATATATATATTCATGTCACTTTTCACTATTTAATTTACCTCTCACTACTCATTCTCATCATCTCATAACTATTTGTACTCATAACATATCAAAACACTTGATGCTCGAGCTGTTTACAAGTATCCATTAAGAGGTCGTTAAAGCAATGCCGGAATCGTTAAGGACAAGAAAGGTAGGCCTAGGGTCGTTAAATCGCTTGTAAGTCCGTCTTTTGATCGATGACTTGCACTTTCTTACAATCATCATTTACGACGGTCTGTGTTAGGCCTAAGAAGACTCGCGATTCGGCCGACCTGGCTAGCCTGCGGGCCTCACAGCTTCCAGAAAATCGGAGAAGTGAGGGAGTGAGAAATTAGGCGATATTGCTCACGTAGAGTAGGGAAATGTGGAGATACTGATGATGAAAAAGGAGAGAAAGATAAAGAAAAGAAAGTGATGAAAAAATAATAGGTGAAATTGAATAAATATTAAAAATAGGGGTAAACAATAATAATGACAATAATGATTTATCATAATAACAAAAATGATAATGATAATAAAAAATAATTGTACTGATAATGATAACAATAACAATAATAATGACGATGGTAACAACAACAATATTTACAATGATGATAATGATAACAATAACAATAAAACAACAGCAACAATTGTAATAATGATAGGGATAACAATAACAATAGTAGTAGTAGAAGAAGAAGTAGTAATAGTAGTAGTAGTAATAATAATGATAACAACAATAATAATAATAATAATCATATGAATGCAACCAATATTATTATTATTATAATTATCATCACTAGTAGTAGTAGTGGTAGTAGTAGTAGTAGTAGAAGCAGTAGTAGTAGTTGTAGCAGCAGTAGTAGTAATACTAATGATAATACAAATACTAATAATAATATAATACCATTACCAATACTAATCCTACTATCATTAACAAAACAGTAACAATAATAAAAACAGCAACAGCAACAACAATAATGATAATAACGTCAACTACATTAACTTTTTTAACAGGATAAAACTTACATAAAAAAACAGAAGCTCGGAAACGTCTTTGTGCAGCGGACAGTCTGAAAGAAGAAGAAAAACAATTATAAAAAAGTGTTTCCATAAATTAGACTAAATTTATCAGTATTGATAATGACAATAACAGAAAAAAGGAGTAAGAAAATAATAATGAGGGTGATGGTGATGATAACAACAAAAATAAAATTAATAACATGAATAATATCAACAATAACAACGATAACAATAGCAATAATAATAATAATAATAATAATAATAATAACAACAAACAACAACAACAATGCTAATAACAATACCAAAAAAATCTATTTCAAAACCAGCCTCTAATTATACCAATGTAACAATTTTTCAAGAACATTTGCCGACAAACCCGAGAGCGAACAACCAACCCTTGCAACCCAGACACCCGGCTTGCACTTGCATAGTCCGCCAAGGAAATGCATGCACGGGTTATATGACACGTTTTTGGGAACGAGGAAGGAAAGGCACAGTGAAAGAAACAGAAGAGAAGAGAGAGAGAGAGAGAAAGGGAATAAGAGGAGGAATGAGAGAGTGTAATTTTGGGAGAGGAAGATGAGGAGGAGGAGGAGAAGGAAGAAGAAGGAGATGAAAATGAAGATGAAGAGGAAGAAGAAGATGAAGATGATGATGAATAAAAAGAAAAAGAAGAAGATGAGGAGGAGGAGGAACAAGGAAGGAAAGTGACAGTAAAAGAAACGAGAGAAAAAGAGGGAGAAAGAGGAAGGATATAGGAAGAAGAAACCGGGGGAAAGTGTAATTAGAGAAAGGAGAGAAGAGAGGATGTGAATAAATATGAGAATGCAAATAGAGACAGAAATGGAATATAAAGGTCATGTAAACAAGAGAGAAAGGAGAACCAAAGTAAAAATGAAACAATATAAATGAAATTCAAAGAAATGGACACTGAATACAAGAGATGCCGGAAGAAGAAAAAGAAAAAAAGATGATAAACAAAAAGAAAAAGAAATGTAAACAAGAGGAGGAGGAGGAAAGCGGAGGATTAAGAAGGATTAAGGAGGAGGAGGAAGAGGTGGAGGCAGAAGAAGAGGAAGAAGAAATAGAAGAAGGAGAATATGAAGAAAAAAGTTAATAAAGGTAATAATAACGATGATGATAATAATGATAATAATAATAAAATGATGAGGAGGAGGAGGAGTTAAGGAGAAGGAGGAGGAAGAAGAGAACGAAAATAAGAGAAAAAAAGGTAGGATGAGGCTAATGGCGTAGAAAGAAAAAACGCAGGAATAAGGTGAAGGAGAGCGACCAGGAAGGCCGGTGATCCAGGAGGAAGGAGGAGTGAGGAGGCAGGATGATGGAGACGAATGGGCGATAATTTTGATGGAAAAAAGATGATTGGGAGAGGGAATAAAAAGAAACTGTGAGATGAATAAAAAAAGGATCTTCCTCTGTGAGAGCGTGAAGGATGGGAGAGAGAAAGGGAGATGAGAGAAGTGGGAAGAATCGGAGGTAGCAAGAGATCGGTAAAATAAGAGATAGAGAGAGAGAAAGAGGCGATAAAAGTCGAGGAAGCAAGTAGACGACCGGTAGAAGGGAAGAGAGATGGAGATGGAAAAGAGCAGGAAGATGGAGGAGGAGGACTGAGGGCGGGCGGGCGCGAGGGCGGGAGGGAGGAGAGGCAGCAAGTTGCGTCAGAAGCGAAGGCGTTGGGTTACCGTCGGGCCGCTGGACCACAGACCGTAACAGAACACCAGGTCCACCGCGGCCCTAACCTGGCCATGACCGTCTCCGCCTGGGCTCTTCATGGCCAGCTATTCTCCACACGTTCCTCCAAGTCCATGTCTTCCGGCCTGCTTCCTTTGGAGTCCACCGAGTCCACTCTCGCCCTCGCATGCCCACTCCAACGCCGCCAGCATCCTCTATGCCCATCTTCGCAATCTCCCGCAGATGCCCAAATGCCCGCGTTATCTCTTTATGTCCTTCTGTGGCCACATAGCCATCACAAGTCCTTTGTAGCTTCGCCTCGTCCT
>NW_020872535.1:1120367-1130367 GCF_003789085.1 Penaeus vannamei
ACGGGTTTCGGAATCTCGGCAATAAAGCACTCGGCGCTGGCACTAACGGCTCGCTAAAGGTCCAAACTAATTTCTGGCTTCGGGGGTAAGAGCTCCGTAACCAAAATTGACCTTAAGGGCGAATATCGGCATGCGGAAAGCCTAAGACGAGCCATACCGGTCCTCCCGTGAGCCCATTTGTCTCGCGACTGACCGCTGATTGAAAAGTTCCGAAATTTGGGTGAGGTTTTCTAAATTATCAGTTTCGCGGTAATTGTGTGCGAGTGTTTTCTTTCGCCCGTCTTTGAGCCACGGGAGGAGGTCTTTGAGGGCCTTCGCAGTTACGCAATCTCAAGTGATAAATATGTTGTTGGTTGGAAAGCCCGAGTTTCCAATTTTGGCTTTCTTTTTGTTACAAAGAAATGTGATACCGGATGAGTATGAAGCAATAATGCACGGACATTTTACACTGTCTTCGCCAGCTACAAAAAAAAGGTGTATATTTATGACTTTACGACGAGAAAACACCTTATTACTTGAATGAAAAACACGAGGATCGCACACGCCCCCCCCACCCCCCCTTTTCTCACCTCCTCATCCCATTACGATTTCCTGTCGCGGCGCCACCACGCGCGCTCCGACGGCCGTCCGCGCTCGTCTCGTGTGGCAACGCGCGCTGCGTGCGAACCCGCTAACCTAATTTGAGTCTTTGACGTACAGTTGCCGACACGGTGCATAGTCGAGCGCGATGCTCTCTGCTCTCGAGGGTGGTACTTAGCGTTGACATTTCACCTTCTGCTTGTATGTCAGCCAGCGTGACACCCACTGCTACTCCAGACAGTTACCACACTTCCTACTCTGTTACCACACCGACCACTGCCTCCGCACCTACCTACAACTCCGCTCTGGTTGTGCGCTCGATGCTCGTTGATGAAACAAGCTGGCATTCGTATCAATTAATCATATTCGCCAACTGCGCGACCTCCAACGGATTCTCCTTCTTCGTCTTCTATCCTCTTCAGTTTTGCTTCTCTCCCTTCCATGCTCCCTTTCTCCACTCTCCCTGCGTGTCATGTTTCCTTCCTTCTTTCCCTATCGCCCCCCCCTCCCCCTTTCCCGCGACACCAAAGTGCAGGGGATGGATGGCGCATAGCAGTAAGCGGTAGCAATCACTTGCCATTAACCAATTCATCTTACACTTACATCATCACCTCTTTCTCTCTCTCTCTCTTTCTTTCTCTCTGTCTGTTCCTTGTGCCGCTCTCTCGCTCTTTGCCGCACATTCTCTTCTCTCTCTCTCTATTTATTTGCTTCTGTTTATTTATCTATCCTTATTTTTTTAACACTTGGTTATATGTAATTCAATTTCTAAAACTATATATCTAAAAATCAAATCCAATATATACATTCATACACGGACGCGCCTGCATGTGTCTGTGTGTCTCTGTCTGCCTGCCCCTTTATTTGTACTTTTACTTATTTATTCCTTCAAATTATTTCATATTTCGCTTTCTTACCCTCGAAAGAAAGGCAGATTTAGAGAGAACCTTCGTGATAGAAAAGAGAACGTTTGTTAATCTAATGAATGGAGAACAACCAGATATGTGCAGCTGGAAGATGAGGGAGAGAAAGTGATATAGACAAATACATAGCTCGATAGATGTTGAAATAGACATACAAAGAGCAAGGAGAATGAGAGAGGAGGAAAAATGGATGTTTTTATTTTTGTTATATCCTTGTTTCTTCGCATTCGTTACACATAGTAAAGGCATTAATTGAAACATATACGCATGTGACACACGTGAGATGAGGCAGAGGCGGAGGACAATGACGGGAAGTGAGGATAGCCACGAGGCATGTGTGTGTGTGTGTGTTTAAGAGAGGGGGGAGAGAGAGAAAAAGGGGGAAGAGAGATGGAGAGGGGGGAAGAGAGAAAAAGAGAGAGGGAGAGAGAAAGAGGGGGGGAGAGGGGAGAAGAGAGAGAGAGAAGTGTGTGTGTGTGTTTCAGAGAGGAGAGAGAGAGAGAAAAGGGAGAGAGAGAGATGGAGAGGAGAAGAGAGAGAGAGAGAGAGAGAGTGTGTGCGTGTAAATTTCTCCAAACACACAGTCTTTGGGAGATGTCATTGTCAGCGGGAGGGAAAGGGCGGAGATGAAGGAGCTTCTCCCGAGGACCTCCACTTATCAGGCAGCCACAAGCAGTTCACACTTCCGTGGCCTGACCGACACAAAAGGGGATAGCGGCCTGGTCTCTCGCCCCCCCCCCTCTCCTCCTTCTCCTCCTCTTCCTCCTCCCGTTCTCTATTCTTTTCTCACCGACCCCTTCTCTTCTTTCCTTCTCCTCCTCCTTTCCTCCACCCTCATTCGTTTCCCCTTCCTCCTCCTGATCCCTATCCCTCCTTCCATCCCCTCTCTCTCTCTCCCCAATCCTCCTTATATTCCCTCCTTCCTCCCCCTTACTCCCTCTCCTCTCCTCCTCCTCCTCTTCCTCCCTCCCCACCCCCTTACTCCCTCTCCCTCCCATCCCTCTTACTCTCTCCCTCCTCCGTCTCCTCCTCCTTCTCCTCTTCCTCCTCCCCCCCCCTCTGTCTGCTGATCGTCTATACTTTTATCGTTTCCGTCGATCTCCTCCTCCTTCGCCACCTGCTCCTCTCCTCGATGCACGCTGCACGCTGCACACACTTCCCTGCCTTTGTTGGAACATCTCCATCTATGCGAGACTCTTTCTAATTTCATCTTGTCAATCTTAACCTTTCCATTTACCTCTTGTAAGTGTAACCCTTCTGGTGTTCCTTTTCTGTACACCCTGGTTCGACTGAAACACTTGTGTATAGTTTTTTTCTTCACATTAGCGAGGCCTTTGTGCCGCTTAATTAATCTGATTTCGAAGTCATCGCTTGTTGCCTCACTATATTTTCCGTATATAATAGTTTCTCCGTTTCTTAATAATCATATCTCCCTCTGCAATAAACTGCAATACCCAGCATGTATTCAATCTTTTCAATAAATTGCAAATCTCTATGATTATCCAATCCGTCTTTTCTTTACTGCTTGTATTGTTTGTTCTCATTCTTTCACTTTTCGGGAAAGGCTGTCGGTTCTTTGCCAGAGAACGTATACGCCACAAAGAGGGTATGAATGAAAGGAAAGCAGCTAACAGACTAACAAACAAACACGATGATGATGTCACTGGCAAAGAAACCGCAATAAAATCAGGGCCGCGGCCATAAATAAGTCCCAACGCTTAATTTCGTATAAAAAGCAGTGTCCATTTTAATCCCTTACCATCGCCCTCCTCTCTCCCGTTTTTCTTTCTCCCTCTCTCTCTTCTCCCGCCCTCTCCCTTCTCCCCTGTCCCCACTCCTCTCCCTTCTACTCTCTTCTCTTCCATGCCGCATATTTGGCAAGTGAGAAGAATATATGCTTATGGTTCCCTTCACAAAAAAATCAAGGGTGCGGCATGTCGCGCTGAGGTCACACGAATGTTTTGTTTTTCTTCGAAGATATTCACTGCGCATGCGCGTCCGATCGGAAATGTAGAAAGTGGGTATTTGCCTGCCAATTTATTTTTGCGAAAACACAGTGGTATTGACTAAACAAGAACGTATGAAACTGAGTAATAATCCTTTTGTTTTCTTTTCCATTTTACATTAATGTAGAAAAATATATGAAAATCCAAAATACCAAACGAGGAAGAATGACCTCACAATCATGCCAGCAACGCTACGTGTTGTCAAAACTCTTGCAAGACTGTACAGGTGAGAGAGAGAGAGAGAGAGAGAGAGAGAGAGAGAGAGAGAGAGAGAGAGAGAGAGAGAGAGAGAGAGAGAGAGAGAGAGAGAGAGAGAGAGAGACGGACAGACAGGCAGAGACAGAGACATAAAGAGACAGACATAGAAAGACTTGAAGACATAGTGGTCTGCTTAAGCCTAAATCCCCTACAGACAGAGAGCATTAACGAAACTCACAAGTTGAATAGCTCTTTCATCTCTTCCCTTCCCCTTCCTTCTGTCATTCCTCGGTGATTTTTCTCCCCTTTTTCTCCATGAAGAATTGGTGGCAAATGCTACAATGGGCCTGTCCTTAACATGGGCGTTGCTGCTGTCTTCGCATCGGGAATATCTGCCTCTCAGAGCCGCCCCCGGGACTCACATCCCCCTCCCCCCCTACCCCCCTATGACCCCTACCCTTCACACGCCTTCCTTGCGCGGCCCTCTTCGTCTGTGCTTATCTCTCGCTCTTTTTTTTTTCTTTTCTTTTTTCTCTTCCTCTTTCTCTTTGTCATCTACTTTTCATTCATATATTTTTTTCTCGATATTTTTTTTTCTTCGTTCTGCATTTTTTCTTTTAAATATCTGCCATATCTTTCGTTTATTTTGAAAGTTCCATTATTATTCGTCAAACGTATTTCCAAAATCTTGCTCTTGCCATAATATTCAAACTTACAATTCTCTCTCAGCAATATGGGAAATTCATCCGTGTCTACTTTTGTTTGTTCAGAAATTCATATCACGACATAAGCATCTATTTTGCATAAAAGGCTAAAAGGTAAGGACGAAGAGAGCGGCAAAGGGCGTTCTTTAAAAGCCCTGCTGAGGTTGGATTCAGTCGAGACAGAATGTACTAATCACCAACAAGCCTCTCAATTGGTTGTTCTGTTGTTGTTTTATTAGATATGGTTGTTTTTCTTATCTAATTTAGTTATTTGTTGTTTCTTTCATTCTTTCCCGCGCGTATGCGACGTTACTTACTTTTAAAATGAATAGAAAACGCATCGAAGCATTAATGAAATGTACACGTGGACCTCTCCTCAAGTAATTAGAAGAACATGCGAACCTTCTGCCTAATTACCGCCATTTCCCAAACGGTAAACAGCCATTCTATCGTTTCCGAACTAATGATAAGGTGAAGCATCTCTCGACACAAAGAAATACCCTCCTAAGAACACAAGCGTTTCGCACGGCTTCGCGACCCGACCTGTAATTAATGGAATATTTTGCCTTACTGGGAGATTCGGTCGACTTGTGCATGCGTTAGGCCCTACACCCGACGCAGCGGGAAGTAATGGGCTGGAGGAGGAGGAGAGGGGAAGGGGGGAAGGGAGAGGGCGGGGGTATTCGAGGAGGCCGGAGAAAGGGAGAATGGGAGGAGGGAAGAGAGGAGATGGGGTAAGAAGGGGGAGGGGAAGATCGAGGCGACCGGAATAAGGGAGGAAGAAGGGGCAACAGGAAGGAGGGAATTGAGAAGATTGAGGGAAAGGGGAAGGGAAGGTAATCGAGGAGGACGGAGAAAGAAGGAGAGGGGAGAGGGAGGAAAGAGGGAGAGAGAATACAGAAGGGGGAGGAGGAGGGAAAGGGGGTCGAGGAGGTCGGAGAAAGGGAGGAAGGAGGAGAAGGGAGAGAGAAGAAAATGAGGGGAAAGGAATATGAGGAAGGAAGGAGGGGGGGAGGAGGGAAAGAGAAAGGAGAAGAGAGAGGAGGAAGAGCATTTTGTTCGAAGCGACGATGGAAAAGGTCGGAGAGAGGGAGGAAGAGAGGAGAAAGGGGAAGATACTGAGAGCGACGAAGAAGAGGGACGGTGGAGAAATGCGTGGGAAAATCTGTTACGAAATACTTGATAAGGAACGAGAGAGAGAGAGAGAGGAGAGAGAGAGAGAGAGAGAGAGAGACAGACAGAGACAGAGAAAGAGAGCGAACCGACGACAAACAGACAAACGCATACAGACAAGAACAAACAGACAGGACAGAGAGACCGACAGAAACACCTCGCATAAGAATTTCCCGGATTTCGCCACGGCAAGAACCCGCCAGACACGAGCACGACGGCGGCAGAGGACGAAGACACGCTGGAGAGGCCTTGCCAGAGCGGACGCAGCCTCCCCCATCCCAGGCTATCCCGAGCGGAAGACCATCCAAAACTCGCTTATCCGAAAAACTCTGACGTCTCATCGTTCATACTTATGGCGATGATGTTCCCCCGCGTCGGAAGATCGGATAAGGGGGTTGGGGGGATGAGGGGGAGGTGGGGGGAAGGGGGTCAGAGGCGAGTGGGCGAGTAGGTCACACGCCGGAGAGGGAATCCTTGGGGTCACGCTCCCTCCCTCTCTCCTCTCTCTCTCCACCCTTCGACCCTCAAGTCTCTCCGATCCAGTGCTCCCCTCACCTTTCTCTGTCAGTCTTGTCTTCATTTCTCTCCCTTTTTCTCCCTCTCTGTTTTTGTCTGTCTGCCTCTTTCACTCTCTTCCTCTCTCTTTTTCTCACTCCCTCTCTCTATCCTCTCTATTTCTCTCTCTCTCTCTCTCTCTCTTCTCTCTCCTCCCTCTTCCCTCTCCCTCTCCTCTCCCTCTCGCCTTCTTCTTCTGCTACTCACCTTACCCCCCCCCCACTGCTATCTCCACTCCCATCTCCTTCCCCGCCTCTTCTTCCAGCAGCTGCTGACAAACACAGAGGAGGGGGGGGGACATCAGCCACACCGTTACCCGCTGTCTGCACTTCACGAAATCATCAATAATTTACATAATGAACCATCTATGGGTTTTTCCTTACAAGGTAAACTAATGATCATATGGGGTTTATGGACTGTCGCTTGGCTGTCGTTGTGGAGAGGGGAATAGAAAGGAGAAAGAGAAAAGAGAAAGGGAGATGGAGAGAAAGAGAAAGGTGAGAGAGAGAGGAGAAGAGGAGAGAGAGAGGAAGAGAGGGAGGAGAGGGAGGATGATTTGAGAGTGAGAGAGATGAGAGAGAGAGTAAGAGAGAGAGAGAGAGAGAGAGAGAGAGAGAGGGAGAGAGAGAGAGAGAGAGAGAGAGAGAGAGAGACGAGAGAGAGAGGAGAGAGAGAGAGAGAGAGAGAGAGAGAGAGAGAGAGAGAGATAAAGGAGAGGGGTAAAGATACCAGATCAAGCAGACAGACAGACACAATCAAGCAGAAATAGCCAAAGCGAAACGTTCATTGCGTCCACAAACTGCAATCCGTTTCCCACACACGCACACACGAACGCATCCCTGAACGTCGTTTCAGTCGCGAGATATGCAGAGAAAAGGGTTACGGGGGGAGGGGGAGGGAGGTGGGGAAAGTAGGGGGGAGGGAAGGGCCTTGCATCCTAAACCCCTCGCTTACCCCTCCCTTTCCCCTTTCCCTCTCCTCCTCGCTCCCCCTCCTCCTTTTTCTCCCAAACCCTATCCCTTCTTTCCTCCCTCCTCTCTACCCACCTGCCCCTCTCTCCTCTCTACCCTACCTAACTCCCCACTCTCCTGTCCACTGCCCTCTATCTCCTCCCCGGTGCCCCCCCCCCCCCTCTCCACTCTCCCTGTCCCATGCCCCCCCTCCACCTCCCATGACGGGTTATCGTGACAGGATAATTACCCGGGTTAATCACGTGGTTGCATTCCCGTGAAAATATTGAATAAGAACTGGGAGGAAGTTGTGCTCTCCCCCTCCCCTGCCTCACTCCCCCCCGCCCTTTATCAATGTCCCTCCCCTCTTCCCTCACCCTGTCTCTCTCTCTCTCTCTTTCTCTTTTCTTCTTTTTCTTTCTTTTCTTCTCTTCTCTCTCTCTAATCTTTATATTTATTCAGCCAAAATATGCCATCCATCACTATGTTTTTACTTTTCTGTCTCTAATACTGTCAGCCTCTCTATCTATCCCTCTTTGCGTCCGTCTCTCTCTCTCTGTCTGTCTCTTTCTCTCTCTCCTCTTCCTTCTCTTTCTCTGTCTCTTTCTCCTCTCTCCTCTCCGTCTATCTTTTCTTTTTCCTCTTCTTTAGTCCGTCTCTTTCTCTATCTCCCTCTCCTTTTGTCTGTCTCTTTCTCTCTCTCCTCTCACTCATCTATCCGAACCCTCTGCTCTCCTCTTTGTCTGCTGGGCATGGAGGGGCTAGGGGGGGTAGGGGGAGAGGGGGGTTACAAACCACGTGGAGCACTATGCACAAACAAACACAAGGGCGCTCTGCTGGGACGTTTGTTCACGCGTGGTGTCCGCCATGTTGGAACACAAACACGTAAGAGATGACATGTGGTTCATAAAGACATGTGAGGACACCATGTTGGAACCTATGTTGTATAAGAGGATATGTATTAGCAGATTAAGCTCATGGGATCCTTTCGTTCATTAGATACAAAAATATATTCAAAATAGCAAACCACGTGGGTCACCATGCTGGATAATGACCTCATGGATAACTCGACTCCTCATACATGACACTGGGCATTGGGCAGTTCAACACGTGGTACCTCATGATGAGATAAAGAATGGCGGGAAGGAAAATACCCTGCAAAAAAAGACAATCCGGTAACTCGTATCTGGTTTCAGTTGCCAATTGGATTTTTCGTCACGTCGCGTCGCTACCAAACTATCTATTTCTGTCCTACTTCCCTCGTCCTCATCTCTCCTCTTCTTCCGTCCTTCCACATATATCCCCACATCTACATAATTATCGAATCCTCTCTTAATAACAGCACATCCTACCATCTTTCCCTATAAAAATGTAAACAAAATCGGGGGCAAATGATGCTAGTGACTTCAATGCCTGTTAGAAAGATATCTATCCACGCGCCTTAACGGTTGTTGGTACGTTAACGGTTTTTTTTGTCTCTTTTTTTTTTCTTTCTATCCTTCTCTTTTTTTGGTGTCTCATGTTCTTATCACTTTGCGTCGCGTTTTCTTATTGTAATAACTTCAGGGATGCAAGAAATGTCTTTGTGAACCGTGTGAAGTGAGTATGTTTTCTTTGCTGCAAACTCACTCACCTTCTGCCATATAATTGTTAGTTTATTGTTACTGTCATTATCTCATCACTGTTATTACTAAAGTATCATCATTATGATAATCATTATTATTATGGTTATCATAATTATTGGCATGATCATTACCGTCGTTATTCGTATCACTGTTATTATCAGTATTATTATTGTCATTATTATTATCATAGTATCACTGTTATTATTAGTAGTAGTAGTAAGTGCTAGTAACAACAGTAATAATAGTAGTAGTAGTAATACTTGTAGTTAGTAATACTACTAGTAGTAATAGTAATAGTAGTAGTAGTAGTAGCAGCAGCAGAAATAGCAATATTACTACCATTACTATCATGATTATAGCAAAAATTATTACAACAAAATCTCATTTCTTGTCATTATTATCATAATAATAATCATGGTGACATTGAAAAGTATAAATATGAGGGTGATGGTGTCAATAATAATCATACTAACGAAAATGATAACAATGGTGATGATGATGATAACATAAATGATGATATAAATAATAATAATGATAATAATATAATAACAATAACAATAATGATAGTTATAATAATCATAATAACAAGAATACTAATTCTAATAATGATAATAATGATGGTGGTTATAATAATTATAATAACAATAATGATAAATCATAATGACATACGAATAATGACATAATAAAAATATCTACATAAATCATACATCAACATCATACATCATCATAAACGCAACAATAACGATAACAAAAACATCGACAGGAAAAATAACAATAAAGAAAAAAAAGAAAGCTATAACAATAACCTTTTTATAGTAATGATAATAACATCAAACAATTATAATTATAATAATTATGATAATAAAGTAAAAAAAATATATGGATGACAATATGATAACTACAATAATAATGATGATTATGATAACAATAACAATAATTATAAGATTAACAGTAATAATATTAATGATAATAATAATGATAACGACAACAATAATAATGTTAATGATAAAACTCATGATAATAATAACAATAACAACGTAAGCAATAATAATATTAATAGTAATAATAATGTTAATAATGATAATAAGATGATGTTAATGATAATAACAAAAATAATAATAACAATGATAATAGTAATAATGATTAATTATGACAATAATGATCATAAACATCGGAATAACTATGATTATAGTAATAATAATAATAGCTGTTGTACATATTATCATAATAATTGTTATCATAATGATTTTTCAATTATCATTACTATTTTTATTTCTTACTATCCTT
>NW_020872535.1:1142898-1175398 GCF_003789085.1 Penaeus vannamei
TTGATAAATAAGCCTTTACAGTGGTCATTGACGTAATTCATTTGGTAACTTTGTATAATGTATATTTTGATTGATAAATATGTTTGAATGAGCGTGTCAGTACCAGACTTAGAATGTAAAATCATGTCATGCATTCTCTCTCTGCATCCTTTGACTACTGCTTCGAAAGTATAAACTATCAAATATTTGTGTATTTAATATTGTTGTATTTGGCAGGTGGCGTGTGCATGCCATCTGCTCTGCACGAACATGAATGAACAGTTATGCCGCCCCATGCACAAAGCTGTACTCGGTTACCGCAGCCTTTTTACGGGTGTTTTCATTGGCTATCAATCCTCCGCAGGGATTGGCTAGCGCAAAATGTGTATTCCTAGTTAACTTCAAAAGTGAAAGGGCAAGCTAGTGTAAATTCTCATATCACGACCATACACTTTCACTGCTGAACAGAGAACGGCAATTATCATTTGCGATATTTGATTAGTATACTCAAATATACTGTTCTGTTAAGATTTTTACAATCATTTCCTATATTATATGATTTCGACTAATGTCCAAATTTACGTCTGTGGAAATATATCACAGGTATTTCATCCCACTAAATACCGGGATAGCAAACGAATTTAAGTAGAATTTAATTAGTTGTGATTTTAGTTCCCAAGGGAAATGAACTCACATACAACAGGTAGTGCGAGTAATTCCAAAACCGAAGTATTAAAGCCTCCAAGCGCGATGCTCTTTTGTTTGAAGATTCTAAGGGTCAGTGAAGTATAAGGAATCGAATTCTCTCTTAGTCTTTCTGTCACTCCGTCTATAAATGTCAGGTGTGTTTACATTGTTCCGAGAGAATCCTCAACGGACCAACGGCCACCCGGAGGTCAGTGTGTTTTATCGATCATTGCATTCTTTAGTAGAGAATCGTGCACGCTGGATGAACGGGAGTAGTGTTGCCTGGAGACAGTGCAACATTCGGGTGGTGGAGGGGTCTCATAAGTTGGATTATTTTTGTTGTGAAATAAAGTAGCGGGAGAGCGGTGTGCGCGACGACATTCAAGGTTTGTGTCAATTTGATGATGTTTGTTGATGTTCCCGGGAAAGTGAAAGTGGCCTTAGTATTTCACATATCAGGATTAGGGCGGGTCTAATCACGTTTCTCTCGGGCTCTGTTCGCTGAATTTAAAACGGAGAGGAAAGACACCTGAGAGCATTATATAACGTAGTAATATCGTAAGGCAATATGAGCTTACACCACCTGCCGGAATAATGAGATTAGTGATTCTCAGAAAGAGGTTCGATATCCAGGGAATTATGAATGGTGTTGCAACTTTGAGAGAGCTTCATTGTGTGATAGGCTTGTCATATATATATATATCTTGCACTTTGGATTTATTTGGAGGATGAGTTAGGAATATATGTATAAATCCTTCTCAAAGGTTAGTCTCCTAGAATGCATTTTTTAGAAAATTTATAGTGGATGATAATCAGGATTATAGTTTTAGAAAGGTATATGGAATGGTTACCTTGACACTTTTCTATATCATAGTAATTGTTTACAAAGTGACTACGCCCCTCTGAGACCAAACACCAATTATTCAAGCCAGTAAGTTTGTGGGGACTCCGGAGTATCCCCAAGCATTTTTGTATGATGCTGAAAACTTTCCTAAACTAAGGGCTAGTTTACTATATATCCTGTATTTGAAAGAGAAATACATTGAAAGTACAGTGCCAGTTTTAAAGAATATCACTGATTGATCATGTATTTGGAACCTACATGCAGGAAAGTTGTTTGCTGTAAAGGTGAGGTAAGGCTAGACTTTGTCTCAGCACTGTATTTGTCATGAATCATTTTTCTTTATTTGTAATGTTATTTTTTACCTGCACAAATTACTCCATATATCATTGAGTGTAGTTTTTTTTCTTATTTTATTAAGTGCCCTAGATTTTCTCTAATCTTAGTAACAGAGTGACTGTGTAAATAGTGGTTATGTCTAGATCAAGTGATGCCATGGCCTCCACACTTTGTATTGCAGCAAACACCAACAAACCTCTACCTTGTATATTCTAGCAAGATAGAGCATGGACTCTTTATTTTATTATAAATTATCATTGAGGTATGCTGTCTTCCCAAAATGTGATCAGTAAAAGATTCTTGAGCAGTGAATGGAGGCCATAGTATAGTCTATGAACTTTGAAAAATGATAGTAGGTTTACTGTTGTTTGGCACAGATTTTTTGTATACCTAATAGTGTGTAGGAATCATTTACTGGAAGATAGTTGCACTTTGTTTAACCCATTAATGCTGATATATTTTAAAGCCAAAATTAAAAGATTCCGGGCGGCTACAAAATTGGCGGGTAGGGCTGCCGCGGCCCATTGCTGCATCGGAGCGCAAGCCCTGATACAGCGTCACACTGGCGGGACACCCGGCAACGTTTATTTTTTCGGGTGTCTCATATGTGGGACACCTGTCGTTAGTGGATTAACCTTGACTTCATCATTGTGAATGAGACTTGTGTAGTGTCCTCTAATGGTATGGTCAAACAACTCACAAATTTCAATGGAATCTAGCGATTTTCTGTGGGCTGGAACCAGCCCACCCATCCTTGGTGTTCTAACTGTGGAAAAAGACCCACTGACTTTGTCCAGTGGAATTGCGGCATCAAAACAAATCATGACCACAGAAACTCACTTTAGATCTTGCATCTTCTTCCTAACTCTTGCTATTCTCTCATGGTTTTGGAGTTCTAACCTTTTCTAGGAGGGAGTGAATTACTTCAGAATTCAACATTTTGAATATTCGCATTTGTTTATATTTATCTGTCAAATGAGGATCTATGGTCAATGCTTTTGTTTTTACTTTTTATTTGTATTTTAGCATAAATTTAAATGTAGATACTGATGTAAAACTAAATATGAAGTATTCTGAATAATTTAAGATATTTGATATTCATGCTTTGAATTGAAATTATATGCAGTGGATTGAGTCTATCAATGGGCAAATTCCATTAAAAATCACTGGATTTCACGAATCTATGGGTGGTCTGACTGTACTTTAATGTCTGTAGTCTTGTCTGGCCTTTCCTTCTGCTACATCCTTGTTATAAAGTCTCATAGCCTACTCGCACTCCCCTTGTAGTCCTTCCTCTGCCTGAGCCAGTATCATTGTCATGTTTTCCCACCTTTGTCTTATTGTGCAGAAAAACTACCTGATGAGGTAAAATTTGATAGACAAATCAGTTGCACCCAAATCAGAGCAAAGGTGAGAGTATGCAAGTATGAACTGTCAAACATATCTTTGACAACTATCCATTCTCACCCAGCATTACAATTGAAGAACTATGAACATAAACCAGAGAACACTTCTTAACTTTGTGGCTCAGTAAGCTTTGCAATGAAACTGGCATTGAGATCCCCCTTTGCAGTAACATTAACATATCCCCAAAATTAGCCATATAGTTCATTCAAAAATTGACCCTGTTCACTTTCATTTCAATCACTTCCAAGTCCATGTCCATTCACTATCACCCAGAACTCCTGGCATACTCTTCCTAATCCACATCAGTTCTAGTTTACAGATCTCTCCATTTGGCTACCCACTTATCACATCTGATGCCACTTCTCTAACTCTGTCAGAATTAGACTCGCAACCTGTTGCATTCTTAGATGTCATTTTTATTTTACTGAATTTTTAGCACATCCAACTTTCTTTTTACAAACTTTTTTTTTTCTTCTTCTTCTTCCCTTTGAAGTTATACTTGCATATAACTGTATGCATCTTATATTCTGGCATTTTTCAGATGGATGAGCTCTCAGGCCATGGCCCTCAGATCAGATACTAATCCTGAAGAACAACTGCGGACCCTATTTAGTAGCTGCAGATTGACGTCGTCTGGATCCCTAACTTCAGTTGGATTGCATCAGTTGTGTGAGAAGCTCCATTTGGGGGATTCGGCCACTCAGCTACTGAGCCAACTCACTGCACAAAGGTATTGTTAGTGATAGATTTAATATATATATTTTTTTTCTTTCTTTCTTTTTCTGTTTTGTTTGATTTATAGCTGATTTTTGATCAGGTATCCTTATTATCTTAATTATTTTTCCTTTTACCAGCAATACCGGTAGCATTCTTTGCATTAAGAATGTCTCAAGTTTAGAACCAACCCATCCCTCCCTTTACTTCAGTATCAGTATTTTTATTTTTGAAAAAAGATACTGCTGCAGGGTTTGACTTTTGACCAACAAAGAACACACAGACTTTGGCAGTCTGTCAGAAGTTGGGTTGTCACTGTGTTTGCCTGGCATGGATATAAGGACAAAGGTTATTGGAGCTTGGTAATTGCTTGTGGTGAGGACAAAAGATGGGCTTTCATACTGTCTGAAACTTCCTTTAAGCAGTTAACAAGGGACTGGAAGTGCTGACTGAAGCATAAGATTTCCTTTTCATCTTTCTTTTCCCTATTTTTACTACTAACAATGACATGCATCAGGGAGTGAGAATGTTGTTTGTGGAGGATATGGAATACTATTGGTTCTATCTGTGAATGTTATTTTACTGCAGTCTTATTATTTCCTAGGAATGTTTGTTTTGAAAGTTGTTGCATCTTGGAAAGTTCTGTTAGAAGTGTAATAAACAGTTTCACTTTCAGCATTGATTTTGGACATTTATTTATGTTTCTTCATGATTTCACAAAGTAAAATAGAATTTCAGATAGAAATGATATTCATTTTTTAATCAAAATTAGAATATTATTCCAAACTGAAATGTCTTTATGATTTGTTTAGACTACTAGATAGCACATAATTTCTTAATTTGATAGAATTGGAGATCACTTTACAAAATTTCTTCCAGGACCCCTTTATTCAGAGTTGTATGTGCTTAATACTTACCACTCGTTTTCTTTTGCAGACCAAAGAGTTTGCTTCTCTTTTTTAAAGGATTGGATTCACTTGCATGGAAATTAAATTACTAGGCACACAGAAAGAGGAGAAAAAGGGTTTAAGATATAATCACATATGCACACACACTCACACTCGCGTGCGCGCGCACACGCACACACACACACACACACACACACACACACACACACACACACACACACACACACAACACACACACACACACACACACACACACACACACACACACACACACACACACACACACACACACACACACACACACACACATATATATATATATATATATATTATATATATATATATATATTATATATATATATATATATATATATATATATATATATGTATACATGTGAAAAAACATGGGTTATTTCATTCAGAACATGAGGAGAGAAAGGGCAGTGCTGTCTTTTTGTTGCCTGGAACTTAAAAGAAATACATAAGTACCGTTTGGTTTAAAAAGAGGAATTGATCTTTACCAGGCATGAGTTGGGTGGCCCATCAAAGAATTATGATGATCGATTAGAAGATGTAACATTTGATGAATTCAGAGAAGCCTTAGTTTATCTCCTCTCGCAGCAGGTGAGGGTGCATGCCATCTACAAATCTTCTTTTAGCTGGTTAGAAGTGTATGGAACATGGACGTTTTTAAAGTATATGTAGGTGGTGGTGGCAATGATTATTCTTTGTGTATGTATGTATATTATATATATGCATATACACTTTTTTTTCATTTACTGTAGCTCCTGGATGGTTAAAGCATGATGGAATGCCTGGAAATGGGAACCTGATAACATAACTAATGAAAATGTGTCTTGTATCTTGTTATTAACAGCTTGTTGTTTTCCCTTTTTCTGTCTGATTTCCTGCTTATGGTGAACCAATGGATTTTTAGTTTGTTGCCTGATTATACATTTCTTATTTCTATTTTATTGTCCTTATTTTTTTTTCTTTGTTTACTGTTTTTGTTTCTTGTTTGTTTGTTTTTTGTTCTACTGCATTTTGTGCCATATTCAAGGACTTTTCCATGACGACTGACAGTCCTTTGCCATACTCAAGAAATTCTGCTATTGGGATTTGGGGAAAATCTCATTTAGACATTGAAGCTTTTCTATGACGTTGCCTGACACACCTTTTATTCTGAATACTGTTTATCGACTTTGATTCATACAGATGATTATTACCTCAAGTCTGACACAACTGTTCAGATTTGAAGTGTATGAAGATGCGATAAATGTTTACAACGGGACCGTCAGAGACAAAGTCCCCAACTCCCGCCATCAATGTTAGAGGATCCTGTTGGGAATCTTTTTTTTTTTTTGGGGGGGGGGGTTATTTCGATCATAGTATGCATTTTAAAAACAAAAGAATGTTATTTGAAAACCCGTGCCAAGAATTGTATTTCATATGATAAAGGAAGTTGAAGATGTAAAAACACGAGTGTTATCCCTGATATTGTAATACTTTCAGTGAGAGATCGATTTCATTGCAAAGTTGGGGGGGGGGGGAATCAGAAACAGAAATAACACTGTAAACAAATTTCACCTTTGAAACAAACAAAGAGAACTGTGACAACAGAACTGTCAAATTTGTCAGAAGAGGACAGCAGTGCACAAGCATGGATGTACCATGTATTGCTAATGAAACTATGGTATGTATATGATAAAATCAATAACATGGTGTATTTAAGGAATGAGCATTTACTAAATGCATATTTCATTAAAATTTCATATAAATTAGAATACAGAAACATATTTTACTACAGTGCACTTGTACAAAATTTGGCGGATGTCACAGCAAAGACTGTATTGGGTTCCTGCGCAGCTAAGTTGTACACTGCGATGCAAAGGGGCTGAACATAGTGGCTGAAGGAGGTGTGGGGACTTGGTCTACTTGCAGCATTCTGCACACCACATTTTCGTTGTTTAACTGCAAGTTTTAGACCAAATGTAATGATTATGAATTTTTTGAAAGGTTGTTGAAGCTTAAACAGCAGCAAGAATGATAAAGAATTAAGAAGGCTCAGTGAAATATTTACTAATAATGTTAGAGGCACAGTATGCAACAAGATCAATATTTTAGTTGTAATATGTTTATTGCAGTGAAGGGATTACGATGTTCATATGCCAAGGGGTCTTGGTTAATTTTTAGATAGTCACAGTAGGACTGGGTAAAAAGGAAAAAGTTCTGTAACTCTTGATGATCCATTACTGTACAGATACATATCTTTATTGATTAAGTATAAAGCATCATCATTGTGAAATGAAGATCATGAAGGATTACAAGTAATAGATATCCTGCTGCCATTCTTGAGTAGCTCATCTGGATTTTGTTGAGGAATGCTACACTCAAGGGAAGCACAGATCAGTGAGTTTGGCTCTGAGGAAGAAGTCTTGAGTATAGCTGACATTTGCATGAAGTTAAATAATTTTTTTGTTGTAAAAAAATCAAGGACAGTAAAGCCAACCCTAATCAGTTTTATTACCTTTGTTTAAGGCTTTTTGTGGTTTCTCATTGGGTAAAATAACCACTGATACCAACAAATTATTTTTAGGGAGATATATAATTAACCTGTTGGCTTGGACTAGTTTCTCAGGAGCAATTGCAGAAGGTTACTTTTGTTGAAGGTCATGGTTACATCTCTAGCTTTCATTGTGACAGGTTGATCTCAGTTTGTGTGACCAATTCATTTTTCACTGCCTAAGATTGGCTCTAACAAAGCATATAACATAAAGAAGGTGTAAGATATTTATATTATAATGACTAGCACACTTCAGTTTATTGCAAGTTCAAGTCTGTTACGGTGAATAGTAATTGTGTTTATGGCCGGATTTTGCACACATTCAATTTATGATTGTGATGAATTTTAATAATTATATAGGAGTCAGTGAGCTCTATTTCCTTATGAAAAAGTAATACATATCAGTTAGGAATTATAGCAGCAACATGGTTCGAAAGTGTTTGCAACACAGTGGTTGCTGGTTCACATAATCGTGAGTGATGATCTCAGTATCATGGCATGTGGCTTGGCTATGTCATACACGTATAAATTACAAGACAGGAAAGAGAGAGAGAGAATGTGTGTGTGTGTGGTGGGGGGGGGGGGGGGATGGAAACATAGTTATGAATTTTAGGGAAACATCTTGCTACCATTGCCTAAACTTATGTCATAGTCAACAGGTTAATGGAGAAATTAAGGAATGGGTGACTGAAATGAGGCAAGCTGACTATAGATATAAAAAGATCACATCGTGAGCACCTTTTGATCACCTTTATGAGAAGGTGATAATTCTTAAAATTATGTATTACAATGCCAGTGTTGGGTTTGGCTCTACTGTTGGCTAAAGAATTGAGGTTTTATCTTTTTTGTTTTGCTTTTTCCGAAAAGACAGTAATATGCTGGCAATGATTCATCATATGCTTTTCTTTGTGTGATTTTTTTTCCAGTTACATAATGGAGTTGGAGTATATAGAAATTCTTTTTTATCTATAATTCTTTATGATTATAGTGTACCTTGTGTGTCTCTCTCTCTCTCCTTTTTCTCTTCCTCCCTCCCTTACTCCATCCTCACTATACCTATCCTTTTCTGCTTTTTCCTCTCCCATACACCCACAATGTGCACATTGTATAAAGAAGGTAGCAGTTTATAGATTAATTCTATTGCAGTTGTTGCCTGCAGTATTTCTAGTACCTTATTAAATACACACTCCAGCTATAAACTTGCTTCATATATTTCCCATATATGAATTCTTATTCTAATGGTAAGTATATCTGCATCAGTTTATAAAAACCTTAACAGATTAATATTGAGGTGTGATTTTCAAAAAGGAATGATCATATAAGAATTCAGTTTGCTGTTAGTGACTTCTCAAGTTCAGGGGGAAAAAAAAAAAACATTAGCCAAGGATAGCCATCTTTTCTAGGAAACACTAACCAGTCAAATGTTGGTCTCATGAAAACTAAAGAAACTGACTAGTTGCGGAATGCCAGCCATAGGCCAGATTGAGGAATAATGATCCTCATTACATACAGGTGATCTCAGACTCAAAATATCAGCTAGACAGGAGGATTAACAACATTGTACTAATAGTAAATCATTCATTCAACACATACCACCCTCTAGGTGCTGAAAGGTTCTGTAATGTTTTACACTGATATTGCCTTTGTTGATTGAAGAAATATAGTTCAGAAAAACACATTTCACATTTCACTGTTTTTCATGTACTGTTCCTGATACCAGGAATGGATATGTATATGTGGTTTTAATTTATTATTGTTTACACAGAGTACATACTCATGAGGGAGTCAATTACTTGGCCTAATTAACTTCCCCAGTTAGCACATTCCTAAGAAGAGTTGTTTTTATTGCTAATACTATTCGTTAAACATTTTAAAAGTGACGATGTAGAAGAATGATAATAAATTGATTTTGGGGGGGGGGGAACAGGTGAGATGTAACTTGCTGACTAAGCACTTGCCATTCTTTCCTCTCTCCCTTTCCCTCCGCTCTCTCTCTCTCTCCCATCTCTCTCTCTCATCTCTCTCTCTCTCTCTCTCTCTCTCTCTCTCTCTCTCTCTCTCTCTCTCTCTCTCTCTCTCTCTCTCTCTCTCTCTCTCTCTCTCTCTCTCTCTCTCTCTTATTATTTTTATTTTTATTTCATTTTGATTATTTATTTTTTATTTATTTATTTTTGTTAGTGTTATTATTTTTTTTATTGTGTGTGTGTGTGGGTGCACGCGCTCATGCGTGCATTTGCACACACATGTGCTAATGAATTTCGTCTTTATTCCCTGTATATATGATTTATAAATGTATATACTGCATTTTTATGAAAACTACAGTTGAATAGTCTCATGGTAAGGTCAAAGGTATCCAGAAGCAAGAATGAGTTGAATACTGGAGGGTTTGGATGTTGGTAAGGAATAGGCATGGCATATATGATGACATGAGACTTCCAACATATTTTGTTAACACTTTATTCCCCGTCTATCCATTAGAAGGACCATAATGCATTGACTGTGTTGTTTCTTAGAAAAGAAGGCTGAAGATAATAGCTGCACTTTGTAAATACCATAGTTGAAAAAGAATGTAAATTTCTTCATTTTTGGTTTTGTAAATATTTTGAGTACATTGTAAGTGATTTTTTTCATATTTTTATTCAACTGACTGATTAATTTTGTCAGAATTTCTTTAATATTCCTTTTTTCTTCTTTAGATTCTATTTATATTCTTTTAGTTCCGTATACAGTAGCTATTAATTTAATTATTAACATGAATGTTAGTAGTGTTAGCAGTTGTAGTTACAATAGTTGGAATATCTGCATCAGCATTTCTAAAACCTAGTCTTGTTTGTACCTTCTATATTTCCGGCCACTAATAATTTCACATATCTGTACACATCAGGAGCACTTGTCATGTGCATCGTTCATAGCACACGGAGAAAAAATGAGTGCTGCTAAAGAACCATCCTGCAACGAGGGAGAGTCAGCCATGGACACTTCAACAGAGGCGGCAGTTCCCAAGGAGGAGGAAGCGGCAGCAGTAGAAACAGCGCCATCTGCTGTGTGTGCTAGCCAGGTAAGGTAGTGTTTTTTCTGCTTCTTCTTTCTTTCATTTTTTCTTTTTTCTTTTTCTTATATTCCTTATCTTTCCTCCTTGCTCTTTCTTTATTTTTATTACACCATTTTGGAATGTGAAAAATGAAGTAACATTTCACATCTAATGAAGAACTGTATTTTTCCAGCATTTAATTCATTTTCCATTTGTAGATTTCAAACAATACAAGTACATTGAAATGAATTTGCTTAACTTTTTGTTGAATTTAGTTTATCACAAAAAGGATGGCATCCTTTCTAAACTTCAAATATATATTCTGTCAGCCGTTGGAAGCCCTCGAAGAACAACTGAACACAACCATAAGCCCAGAGCAGGACAGCCAACCACCCAGTTTAGCATACTCTGGGGATAATGAAGAGGTTTGTAGCCAGTGAGAACAAGTAGCTGTGTCTGTACTGTAACATTCAGTTTTGAGTTGATATAGCTCACAGCTCTTATTTACTGTTCAATTCAGAAGTGGATGTGGAGCTCAAGGTGAACGATAATTTTTTTCAGTATACAGTAGCTATTAAAGATTGATTTTTGCTAAATTAATAGTACTGTAGTTGAAAGGGAGCCTTGCTAGCTGATGCTTCTATATTGTGTTGCCAATTTGGTTACTCGTGTACATATCATATTTTCTCCCTTAGGAATACCTACGTGCAACCTGGCAGCGTCTTGGTGTGGGCCACGATGGATATCTCTCTCTTGAGGAACTTGCAACTGTCTGTCATGCCATTGGGATGGAGAAAGTAGCAAATGAGGTGAGAAAGAAAGCAACAAGGGATGTGCTGCATGCATGTCCACATGTAAACTGGCACTATTCAGGACTTGAGTGATACACACATGCACAAATTTGCACACACACCAATCTTAGGCATCCTAGCACACTTACCCAGATATTTTAAGCATGGAAATGTTAATCACCTATATGATAGTGTCTTCAGTATTGGTTTCTCTAAACAGAAGCCCTCAGATTTATGTAATTAGTTCACTGAATTATTAGATTTGATCAATATGAATTTAAAACTTATTTAAAATGGAACTGCAGACAGATTCATTACTTTTAAACAACATGCATTTTATTTTGATTTTCAACACTTCTCTGTGGGATACTATTTGATATTGTGGTCATTAGCTATGGCCAGTCATAGCTAACCTATAGGTAATGAAAGTTGAGTCAAATGATTTCAAAGTCATTTAGTCAGTGAATGTAACACAGAATCTATGGTTACTTTGTAAGTAGAGAATCTTCCACAGTTGATTTGTACTGTCACTTACTTAGATATGATTTTCAGTATCAATAAAGTCAGCCTTTGAGTATACCAAGCTAAGGATGATTTATATGACCAGAAGATGTTAAATTTCTAAAATTGTAAGTCATGAGTTTCAGGAGAGATCATTAGAATACAGAGAAATAATGTGTAAAAAAAGAGAGAATCTGAGTTCTAAAAACTATATTTTAAAATATTCATGATAATTATTGGTAAAAGGTTGTTACAGGGACTGAAAAACAAATATTCTATAGTCCTACATAAACAAATTGGCAAGTTATGGGGAACCTCCGATGTAATGGGCATGGTAGTCATGAACAAGTATGAAACTTGAGGGACTATAAGAGGCTAGTAAAACTACCCTTTTCAGCATAAAACTCATTTATAAGAGCAAGTGAGAAGCCAGTCGCTCTCATGCGCTAAGTAATAGCCTCAGGCATCTGTGTGGGTGTAAGTAGTGAACCATAACATTATCATATTATTAAAGTGGTGGAATATAAAAACTGTGTTTTGTTGCGGATTCCACCATATGTATTTATTCCAGGTGCATTGGATACATTCTTGAATGAGAACTAAGTATGAAGATTAAACAGTAAGAAAGTGTCACCAGACTAATGTGATAAGTACTATGAAGTGACAGATAACTCCTCCATATTAACTAATTATGATATTTACAAGAAAATAGTGAAATGGTTACAAGGTGAATTAGCAAAAAATGTAGAAATGCTGCATTCAGTGGAATTTTTTATTACATTAGGGAAAAAAATGTATAAACTCTCTTGGCATATTCCTTCTCCTGTCTTTTCATCACTCATTTTCAGCATATCTTTTCTGAACCATTATTCCCCAACCTTTTTGTTGCAGGAAGATCCAGATTACCCAGACCCATTAAGTAATCTTGAATTATGGTTTCTATGTGACATCATTGCTCAGGTATACAATTTAATGAACAGCAATAATTATAAAGATAAAGATGATGCAGTAGTGCTTGAAGTTGTTTCCAAAGACTTCCATTAAGAAGGTTAAGGGAAATGAAATGTTGTGGATAGTTCTTTCAGGATCATCTGTTTCAGGAAGATTGTGCTGTAATTGCTAGAAAAAAAAATTGCTGGTATGTTTAAGGAGTTGCTATCATACAATAAGACCTCCATATCCATTAGTTTATAAAAGAAATAAAAGAAAAACATGGGACTGCTATTTATATTATATAAAGTTTTATACTGGAAAAGATTTAGGTGTATACTCACTGCTCCTTACCTTCTTTCTATCCCTCTTCCCCTTTTTGGTGTTGTACAGTTTCCCAAGAATAAAAAAAAAAAAAAAAAAAAAAAAAAAAAAAAAAAAAAAAAAAAAATATATATATATATATATATATATATATATATATATATATATATATATATATATATATATATATATATATATATATATATATATTGCCTAGGTGCTGCTGGAACTTAAACAGAACCTACAGGTGTGAAATTACTCTAGCATTGATATTTGTGGAAGTGAGGTGCACCTAATTCTTTTACTGATGTAAGATATGTGCTCCCATATACACATATATGTTTGTGAATTTTCAAGCAGTCATTCATCATTAAAAATATTACCGAAAATTGAACAGTATAAATGGGACGGGTTGCAAACAGAAATTGATTAATGCTGTGTTCTAGGTATCACATCAGGTCAAATGGAGTAATAGGGCATTTACTATTTTCTTATTTAATTTTACGCATAGCAAATAATTTTTTGTCTAGCATAATGTAATAAATTTGTTTGACAGCCATGTCTTTGAGCATAACTCATTTACTCCAGAAGGGTCGATTGTCTGTGCAGAGTCTTGCAATAGAATTGTGAAGATAAGAAGGTCTTGTTGTATGATTTTGTTTTGTAAATCGACTTTTGTGAAAGTAAAATAGAAGATGTCAATTATTAAAGTTTGGCATTTATGTTAGTTATGTTAGCTATCACAACTATGATGTTGAGATTGTGCATGAGGCATAATTTTGTAGCATATACTTAGTTTGTTATCATTGTAACTAAACATAAAAAGTAACATTTGGTTCTTCTTCTTTTTCTTTCTTCATTTCCCTCCTTTTTCACAAAATGGAAAATGTAATCAAATTAGACATAGGACTACGGATTACTTCGCATGTTTATATATTTGCAAAATATTTGAAGCAACTATTTTCTCAACTAGCATATGACTTGAACCAACTTCATCATAGATTGTACTGCAAAGTTCTAATTTTTTACAAGATTTTTTGACTATATATGTTTAGAGAAAATATTGACATTCTTGAAAATCATATTAAGAAAAGGGGGGGGGGCATTACAGCCAGTGTTATCTTTTTCTAACCAGTCTATCAACTTGTCCCAAATAGGTTCTGGAACAGCTGTTCAGCCGACTCGATGTTGATGGAGATGGGAGAATCAGCTTCGAGGAGTTCGTTCACATGTTCCAGAATGGAGGACCTAGTGGCAACACATCCTTGGTCCTTGATGAATCACTTCATCAGGTTAGTTCATATTGGGGTGATTTATCTTAGCAAAATTATTAGTATAGTAGCTTATGAATTATTTTTATAAAAAAAATTCAAATGCTGTTAATGTACTATTCCAGAAGTAATAAAAAATAAATATGAAAAATAAGCACTGGAATTACTAGCACTAATCAGACCGATTGTCTGAATTCTAGGAAACGCCTGGCACTCCCCTTAGCAGAATGAGCTCAGTGAGTGAGGACCGACGGGGGGTATCAGGATCTGAATCAGGCGTTTTCTCCGCTATTGACCCAGAGAGTACTGGGTGAGTACAAAACATTATTTTTGAATGATTCTCACTTATAGATGGGTTAGCCTTCTCAAATCCCCCAAATTTACCGAAGTTGGTCAGCATCATGTGTGAGAATTACTTTAAATTCACATATTGTGTAGACTAAGGTCTTCCATGGGCAGAACCAAAATATTTTTGAAAAATAATGAATGATTTTTGAGATACGGCCTTCTGATCAGACAGGTATCTTTCACAGTTGCAGATGTTAAAAAAAAAAAAAAAAAAAAAAAAAAAAAAAACTGTAAAACTTTATTTATGATTATCAAGAAACCTGATATTTACCATTCCTATAGACACAGTAAGTTTGAGATTTAGAATTAGTTTGATATTCTTAGTTATGCCCCATTACTAAGACATGATGTGCATTTTTTCAAGCAAATTTAAGGGCTCATAACAAATATTTGGATACTATTGGGCTTATTAATCTGTACCTGTTCATTTTCTCTCAAAAACATTATGGTTCTTCCCATGAAAGATATTGGGCTAAACAATATGTGAAGCAAATCTGAGAAAGGTTGCCAAACAAACCTTGGGTGATTTGAGAAAGATTCATTTTCTTGGACACCATTGAAAGACAAATAAAAGAAATTAATAGTGTTTATTATTGCACTTTTTATTTTTATTTTTTTTATTCTATTGTGTACTTTTCATATACAGATAAGCCTTGATGGCAGTCATAATTTCTATGTGTCGTCATACATTCTATTTGCTGTTACTGTCACTGATATTTTCTAGTGATAATGACCCAGCCATTTGATCATGACCACGACTTAGTGAGTCCAAATCCTCAGATCTTGCTTTTCTAAGAGCTTCTAGTTTCTTTTCCTGATATTCTTCCTTCCATTTGTGTTGCCAGTATCGTACATCTTCCATGGAAGTGCCTGAAAGGAACAAATTTTTTTAAATTATTATTATTTTCACTTATATCCTTATAGGAATGGATTAGTTTACATCTAAGAGTATTCACTGTCTAGTTTATCATAAAGATTTGCTGTAAGAGTATTCACTGTTTATCATAAAGATTCGCTAATACATTTTGCATAAACATACCTGTCAGGTACATAAGGCCCAAAGAGACACAGCCCGCAATAGATCCTAAGGCGCCGCCAATTATACCCCCAGCAATTGTAGCACGGGGACCTTGTTTGAACTTATATAGTGCTCCAGTAATGCCTCCAGCTGCAACATATCTGAGGAAGAAATTTAAGATATTCCAGATATATGAATCAAATAAGTCATGAGCCTTACTTATTGCATTCATTAACCCAATGTCCACTGTAAGTTCAGCCTATTAATTGTCTTTACACATAGATGGCTCTACAAGTACTTTGTTATCAATGAGCAAATTACTAGTACTATTATTCCCACCTGTTTTCCCTTTTCCTTGATTTTTAGAAATATTTCCTTTTGTCATATATTGCACGTAGTAATATTAGTAACATAATAATTATTATTATATCTATAATAATAATAATAACATTGATATTGATTGCATTAGTAAAAAAATAAGTAAATAAATAAAATCTTTAAATGTCACACGGAATCAAAAATATGTATTCCATAGTTCCAAATAGACAAACAAGTTGACAAGTCATAGGACACCTTCCACGTCACAGGGATGGTAGTACGTAATTGTATTAATCCTTTTATAATATTAGAGTATGTATTTCATGTGATTGTCACAATGACAACTGGTTGAAGTAATTAGGGAAAGACAAAGACAACTTGACTCTTTTTCATATAGTACAGACTCAGAATTGGCTAGGAGACAAGTAACTTACTCAATAACAGAAGATTTTCCTCTATACACTGATATTGCAGTAGTGCATAATGTGAATGAACCACAAAATAAACCTAATCTCCATCCCCACATCCATGCACCACGGGCAAATCCTAGAGTAACCTGTCAAGAATAGAAATGGGTCTGCTTAGTAAAAACATTACATCTCCAAGACTATTGAATTGCATTGCATATTTTGCCATAAATTAGAGAGCAAATACAAAATACACAGGGTACCTTATCCTGAAGCTGTTTTTTAGCTTCAAATTGATTCTGGAATGCAGTAGCTTGATTTTTTTCAATGAACTTCAGGTAGTTATCACGTGAATGAATTGTACCACCAAGGATTGTGCCTGTAAATGCTCCCATCAAAGCTCCTTGTGTAACCTGCAACAGAACACAGTATGGAGAACATTATATAACAGAAGTGTTCTTAATAATTAAGTAAGGTTACAAATTTGGGACTTAAACAAGAAAAAAAATTGCATTTAGATTAATACAGCCCTTTATATATGTATAGATAGATTTTAAATGTTGTAAACAAGACCTTTTCTTCTTTTTTCACCTCGTCCAGTCAAGTTTCTTGTAATCTATTGATTGTAGATGGTATATGCAACCAATTTTAGTTAAATAATTATATCTCTCGTAATCCTTTTCCTTCATATTTGGAAATATTCTATTTTTTATTGTTATTACTATTTTAAAAACATTAATTATCTTAATGTCAGTAATAATAATACCAGTATTATTATTATTATTGTTAAGGGAAAAAAAATCCCAAAAATTCAATGAATGGGGAAACAAGGTGAGGTCTTTAACTTTTAGTAATTACTTGGTAGCTGAGTACTTGTGGAGCCATCTAATTGTAACAAAATTCACAAAAAAATACAGTAGATAGTACATGAAAAAAGCAACCTTTGGCTTTAGTGTATTTCATCATGGTTAAAAATTACGCTACAAAATCATTGACACGTCATAATGTCATTCACTGTGTAAAGTTCTTTACTGACACTGCACGTTAAGATGGAAGCAAAGCTGAATCCTTGTTTGATTGTACTAATTGTACAATAAATATATTGAAGTGGGCAGCCTTAATTTTTGTTATTTTGGGCACACCTCCCCCTGATTTATTGTTGTTACCTCCTGTACCCCCTCACACACACACACACCAGAAAATTCTCTGGACCTGCCCCTGCTAATCACTCTCCACCATAGAGACTAGCAGCCAGTTTGTTAAAATTGTGCCTGTCCCGACCCAATGAATTTTCATAAATACAGATGCAGAAATAAAGGCATATCTGTCTATATATCAGATACATGTACAATGAACCATCTATTTGCCGGGTTGATATGCATGTCTAGACTGATAAATATGCATTTATTTCTTTATTCATGCACGTCAAGTATACAAATATTCTTTGGGTCGGGCCTCGCACAATTTCAACAAACCGGCCATCAATCAAGATTATTACCTAGGTACCTTATCCCACTGAGCTGTTAAGTAAACAATGTGATTTTCACCGTCATGTAATTTGCTATAAAATTAAATTGAGTTCAGTTGTAGATTCCTGTATGAACGTAAGCTTGTTGCAATGCCGAGATACTGTAAAAATTGGTCGCCCTATGAAAGTAGTACCTTTGGTGCCATGGGAATATAGGACACATATGCTGGGAAGAACAGAAAGGAAAATATTACCTACAACTAAAACAGATTTATTGAGACCTGTCAGACCTTTTTTTTTAACATTACGAAAGTATCGATGATAAGCCATCAAAAATCTCTACATTTATTTTGTAAACACCGACCGGGTATGAAGTTGTCACTGCATGTAAGGTTTTCGAGAAACAAACATATTGGGAGTAATACCTGGGGTATTACTTACCATGCTGAGCTCGGGACTCATTTCGCCAAACTCGTCGTAGGTGAACATGAGCCGTAATCGGTCCCACCCGGTCTCGTCCGTGGGAACCTTCGCCTGCTTTACCGTCCGGACGTCTTGGTCGATAGAGTCCGGGTTCTCGAAAACGGAAAGAATGTTTATGCCGAGCAGCGCACCTCCTGGATGTCGCCATCTTCTTATGTTGTGACGAAAAGCGGCGAATTGAGGGTAGAATTTTGCGTAGTAGCCGCCGCCTGTCGCCGCCATCTTTGTTGTTATTGTTTGGGGAATCAGCTGATCGAGGTATGGGAATGTGTGCGCGCCGCCGGTCGCAGACTCGGACTGAGCGCTGATTGGCTAAGGCGCCTTGCCGACTCAAATCGCACCAATCAGCGACGAGTTTGTGGTGTTGCTTTGGTATTTCTATGGTATAGAAAAATTTTCCCATAAAACAAAAGTTTTGTGTGGAAAATGTCATTCGTCGGATACAGTGTTAATGTATTGCTTGGTTGACAATAAAGAACTTCGATTTTCAATGTAGTTTCACACAGTGGTTGGGCAGGTTAATGTCCGCAAGAATACGCACTCAATGAATTATTCGCTCGCTCTCTCTCTCTCTCTCTCTCTCTCTCTCTCTCTCTCTCTTCTCTCTCTTCTCTCTCTCTCCTCTCTCTCTTCTCTCTCTCTCTCTCTCATCTCATCTCTCTTCTCTCTCTCTTCCCCATCTCTCTTTCTCTCCTCCTCTCTTCCCCCCTCTCTCTCCTCCTCTCTCCCCTCTCTTCTCCTCTCTCCCCTCTCCCCTTCTCTTTCTCTCTCTCTCCCCCTCCTCTTTCCTCTCTCTCTCTTCCCTCCTCTTCTTCTCTCACTCTATTCTTCTCCTCCCCTCTCTTTTCTCTCTCTCATCGCCCCTCTCTTATTCTCTCTCATCTATCCCCTCTCTTTCTTCTCTCTCCTCTCAACCTGTCTCCCCCTCTCTTTCTTCTCCCTCTCTCCTCCCCCCTCTTTTTCTTCTTCCTCCTCTCTCCTCCGTCTTCCTCTTTCTCTCCCTCTTTCCTCCCCTCCTCTTTCTTCCTCTCGTATCTCTCTCCTCCCCCTCCCGGCCCGCATCTTCTCCTCTCTCTCTCTCCCCCCGCCTCTCCGTCCGTCTCTCTCTGCTTCTCGTCCTCTCCTCCGTTCTTCTTTTCCTCTCTCTTCTCGGTCTCCTCTTTCCCCCTGCTCCTCTCCCCCTCTATTCCTCTTCTCGGTCCTCTTTCTCTCCTTATTTCCCCTCTCTTCTCCTTCTATTCTTCTCTCTCTTCCATCCTCTCCTGTCTCTCTCCTCCAGTCGTCAGTCATCCAGATTCTAGGTCCGCCGTCTGCATTCTCTTCTCGCAGTCTCTACCTTCTCTTCCTCGCTCACTCCCAGCCGCACCCGCTGCGTAGCCCCGAACCACGATCCTGTATCTGCCCCCACGCCTCCTGCCTATTTTGTTCCTCTTCCTTCCTTTCTCGGTCGTTCTCATATGCTTCCACCCCCCTCGCATCCTGTTCCTTTCCTCGCTCCTCCGCTTTCTCGTCCGATCCCTTCCTCCCTCTTTTCTTCTTCTCACCTTCTTGCACTCTCATCTCTCTCCTTCCCCCGCACTCCTCTCTCCCGTCTCCGCCTCTTTCTTTCTCTCGTCCCCTCCCCTCTCTCTCCGCTTTCTCTCTCCACCCCTCCCCCTCTCATCTCGGATGTCTCTCCCCCTCTTCTCTCTCCTTCTTTTCTCCTCCCACTCCCGTGCCTTCATCCCTCGCGACCCCCTGACCTTTCTCTCTTTTTTTTCTTCTCCCCTCCCCCCTCGTCCCTCTCATACTTTCTCCTCCTCTCGCCTCTTTTCCTCCTTCCTCCTCATTCTCTGTTTTTTTACCTTTCCCTCCTCCTCCCTCCCTCCCTCTGCCTCTCTTTTTTCTCTCTTGCTCTCTTCTTCGTTTGTCTTCCCCCGTCCCCCTCTTTCTTCTTTTTCCCCTTCCTCCTCTCCCCTTCTTTTTTTCTCTCTTCCCGCTCGTTATCTTTCTCTCCTCTCTTTCTCCCTCTCTCTCTCAGCTCTCCTCTCTCCTTCTCTCTCTCTCTTCCTCCTCTCTCCATCTCCATCCTCCTCTCACCGTCTCTCTCTCTCCCTTCTCGTCTCTCTCTCTCTCTCTCCTCTCGTCCTCTCTCTCTTCTCTCCTCTCCGTCTCTGCCTCTCCCTCCCTCTCTTTCTCTCCCCCCCACACCCTCCCCTCCCTCCACCACAGTTTCACTTCGTCTTCCGTCAACAGCCTCTTCTTCCCAATTCTCATCATTTTTTCTCCCTCCCGCCCTCCTTCGTCCGCCCCATTTCATCTCTTTCCCATGTCCTTCTCCTTTCCTGCTTCCTTCTTATTTTTTTTTTCCTTTTTTTCCCTTACAACGCTACCCTGGCCCTTCCCCTTCTTACCGTCTGGCCTTCCCGTTTCACCCCTCTCCCTTCCTTCCCCCTCATCCCTTCCCCCTCCCCTCTCCTTTCCCTTCCTCCGCTCTCGCCTTCCCCTTTCCCTCCCTTTCCTTCCCCTCTCCCTTCCCCTTTCCTCCTTTCCCCCTCTCCTTCCCCCTTTTCCCCTTCCTCCTTCCCGCCTTCCCCTTTCCCTCTCCTTCCCCCTTCTCCCTTCCCCCTTTCCTCCCTCTCCCTTCCCCTTTCTCCTCCTGTCCCCTTTTCCCTTCCCCCCCCCCGAACGATGAGTTTATCTTACAAAGTGTTGTCCGAGATGAGCTAAGACTGACATTACAGATATTCCCATTTTCCACTGGATGTGGCAACCTCCTTTCCAGTTCCCATTCCCATTTCATCATCATCATCTTTTTAGGTAGCAATAAAATGATAGGTGTTATATTTGCTCTTAAGATATTTATTTATGATATGTACAAGTACTGAGCTACTACAAGTATAAAGTTGTAAATATAAAAATGCATATGATACAGCATAAAGGTTCTCTCTCTCTCTCTCTCTCTCTTCTCTCTCTCTTCTCTCTCTCTCTCTCTCTCTCTCTCTCTCTCTCTCTCTCTCTTCTCTCTCTCTCTCTCTCTCTCTCTCTTCTTCTCTCTCTCTCTTATCTCCTTACCTTCTTATATTATAATATTCTCTCACGCTCCTCCGTTAAAAAAGAGCACGTGATATGAAATATACAGTAAATGAACTTAGGAATGGAAATGAAGGCGATGATTTCAAAACTCGAGATGACTAGTGAGATAAACCTGGGGCCCCGCCAAGGGAGTGCCACCAGCCGCCCAAGCCGCGTGTGCCTGCCAGCGTCATGCACGACAGGGTCACTCTCGCCACGACGCCTGGTTCCTGCCCGTGACGATCCTGCTGTGGTCGGGGTGGAGGAAGGCGTAGTACCCGATCAGGCTGCAGAGGCCGATCATCCACAGGGCCTCCACGCTGAAGATCATCGTCACCAGGAACCACAGCTGGTACGCCTGCTGCATCTGCAACGCGCGCGGCGGCAGGAGAGAGGGGATGGATGAGTCGGTGTTCGCGGGAGAGAAGTGAGTGTTGTGAAGGGGGAGACCGGGCGTGTGGGATGATGATTTTTGTTGATGTTGTGTTTTGGTTTTGGTTTTAAGTGGGGAAGTTTAAAAGCGAAGATGAGGCGTAGTTTTGCCTTTTCGGAATTGGGTGTTTTATTAATCGTCTCTCTATGAGAAAGACCGTGCGAACTCACCTCCACAAACCAGACGGCGATCATGGTGGAGTTCTCGGCGAAACTGATGGTATAGAAGAAGGTCATCCTCTTGCGGGACGGCGTGTCCTTCAGGTTGATGTAGCAGAAGATGTGCACGATCCCCATGACGCCGTTGTAGAGCAGCTCCAGCACGGGCCGCCGCGAGCCGTCGTCGTTGGAGCAGAAGGTCGTGTTCTGGCGGAGAGAAGAAAGAGGCGGGTGGCAGGAGGCGCTGCTGGGGAGGGAACCCTGCCTTTGGGGGGGCTGAGGGCGGTGTTTTGGATTATGGGAAAAGATTAGGGGGGTTTCAGCCACGAAATGAAAGGGGAATTTTCTACCACGGAAAGAGTTTGGGGAATTTTCAGCCACTGAGGGATTGTGAGAGTTTCAACCGCGGGGACAGAGTAGGTCTTCAACCCTGGTAAGAGAGAGGGAGATGGCGAGGCCTTACCTGAGCGTGTATCCAGACGGTCATGATGACCCAGTGTACGAAGAGGACGATGCCGGTGATGAGGGCGAACGGGATGAAGACCTTGCCGTCGCTGGTCATGCGAGGGAAGAACACGCTGTGGTTGGTTTCTTCCTCGGGAGGCTGCGAACAACGGCGGGGAGAGGAGAGATAAGTTTCGTTTTTATTTCAACTGGGATTTCTTAGTTCGCTCATGAGGCATAGTTAGAACAGCGCCGGAGGAAAGACACTCACGATGATGGAGGCAAAGGTGGCGATGGCGATGACCCTGGAGGCGACCATGCCGGAGCGCCAGAAGAGGCAGGTGGTGGTGCCGCCGCAGGACAGCTGCTCCTTGTTGGGCACGGAGCGGCGGAGCTCGTCCTGGTAGGACACCAGCGACCACGAGATGGCCATCACGCCCACCAGCACCTTCCACACCTGCACCGCGATGGCTGAGAGGGCGCGGGGCTTCGTTAGTGACGTCGGTATTGGAGTTTAACGTGTGTCATTGGCAAACTTCATTAGTACGGTAGATTTCGGATAAAATTCCGTTAAAGGTGGATTACAAGAGGACCGGTTTTCCCCGTCAGCACTTACTGAAGGTGTTGTTGGTATCGGTGCCCGTAATGATCTCGGGACTGCGGTAGAGGAGGAAGATCTGGAAGACCAGCTGCGGGGCGTCCTGGAGGAAGCTGTGCATCATGTCCAGCATCGCCGTGTCCCGAGAAATGACCTGCGAACAGAAAGGAAGCGTTTTGCGTTGCTGTCATTCCCGTGCAATACTTAAGTTATCTACACATCTAATGAACAAATACGTATGCTTTTCTACGCCAATCCACGAGGGCGCGACGAAGCCACCCACCATCTGGAGCACCGCGTGGACCTCCCCCTTGGGCGTCCGCCTCATGACGGCGCCGTGCTCGCCCATCTCCACCTCGCGAACCTCCCGCTGCATCTTCAGCCCGTAGCGCATGATATCCAGGTACCTGCAGCAGGGAACGAAAGAGAGGCAGTAGCGCACGGACGTGGAATTAGCACATAGAAGAAAGGATGCGACGTTAAGTGAGAGAATGCGGCGTACCTGATGAGAGGCCCGAGGAGGAGGAGGTGAAGGATGACCCTAACCGTTGCTTGGCCTCGACTCATCTTGTGAAGGACGCAGTAGTCTCCGAGACATAGCTTGTTCTGCCAGTACCACAAAAGACTGTCGGCGGGGAGAGAGAGAGAGAAAACAAATACGATAATAATGAAAAATTAAAAGGTAATATAAGCAATTACTTCCGATCGGTCACATTAAAAAAATAAAACAAAAACAAACGAGAATAGACGCAGCAGAACGTAAAAAAAAAGAAAAAAGAAAAAAAAACATTTAATTACGATTTAAGGAGTTTATAAACATTTATAAACTGAATCGACGGCGTAGTTGGATGACCCGCTTACCTAAAGAGATTAAGGATGACCATGGGGATGACGATGATGCAGAGGGTGATGATGAACCACGTCATCGCCTCCTCACTCGCTGCCTCATCCGCGGCGTCGGCGGCCTGTGAGAACCATCGAGTCATTGTCGGGTTTCTCTTTCCTTTTTCTATCTCTCTCTTTCTCTTGTTCTCTTTCTATTTTCTCTTCTCTTCTCTTCTTTATCTTACTTACTTTATCTCTCTCTCTTTCTCTTACTCTCTCTCTTTCTTTCTCTACTTTATCTCTCTCTCTCTCTCTCTCTCTCTCTCTCTCTCTCTCTCTCTCTCTCTCTCTCTCTCTCTCTCTCTCTCTCTCTCTCTCTCTCTCTCTCTCTCTCTCTCTCTCTCTCTCTCTCTCTCTCTCTCTCTCTCTCTCTCTCTCTCTCTCTCTCTTTCTCTCTCTCTCTCTCTCTCTCTCTCTCTCTCTCTTTCTCTCTCTCTCTCTCTCTCTCTCTCTCTCTCTCTCTCTCTCTCTCTCTCTCTCTCTCTCTCTCTCTCTCTCTCTCTCTCTCTCTCTCTCTCTCTCTCCTCTCTCTCTCTCTCTCTCTCTCTCTCTCTCTCTCTCTCTCTCTCTCTCTCTCTCTCTCTCTCTCTCTCTCTCTCTCTCTCTCTCTCTCTCTCTCTCTCTCTCTCTCTCTCTCTCTCTCTCTCTCTCTCTCTCTCTCTCTCTCTCTCTCTCTCTCTCTCTCTTTCTCTTTCTCTCTCTCTCTCTCTCTCTCTCTCTCTCTCTCTCTCTCTCTCTCTCTCTCTCTCTCTCTCTCTCTCTCGACTCTGATCGCTTACCTGGCGCCACAGGACGTAGGCCAGGAGTCCGTCGGAGACAATGTCGACGACGAAGAGGACGATGTTGACCACCACGCCCACCACGCCCATCAGGCCGAAGGAGGCGTTGACGTGGACGGGCGGGTCGCGCAGCATCTGTGGGGCGCGAGGGGAGGGAGGGGAAAGGTTAGGTCAACGAGGGGACGGTGTTTGGCTTCGGTTTTGGATCGAGGGGAAGAAGGGTGGCTTGGGCATTATTGGTATTTTTTCACGTTATTATTATTGTTGTGATTGATTGTTGTTATTTATTATTATTTGTTGATTATTATTATTATTATTATTGTTATTATTATTATTATTATTATGATTATTATTATTATCATTATTATCATTATTTATATTTTTATTATGATATTGCCTACTTGTTTTATTATCATTATTATCATTATTATTTATATTTTTATCACTGCTGTTATTGCCATTGCTGCTCTTGTTACTTTATTATTAATATTTTAGTATCATGACCACCACTTCTCATTTTTGTACCGCGGTTAATATTAAGATTGGAATCGGACAGTCTGCATCGCAATTGTATCATTATCACCGTCGATCTGCGGGTCCGAAAAATATCACTCGCACTCAGAAATATTATCTTTTTGTGTTACAACATGTTTACGTAACGAAGCTTCCTGTTTGCCAGAGGTTTTGTATCACCCCACACCTCCCCCCACCCCCATCCACTACCTCCACTCCACCCCCACACCTCTACCTCCCACCCCCCACCCCCAACTCACCCCCACCTCTACCCCCACCCCCCACATCTCTACCTCACCCCCCCCCAACTTCTACCCCCCCCCATACCCCCACCACCCATACCCCACCACCCCACCCACACCTCTACTCCACCACCCATCCCCACACACCCCACAACAGGTAATTGTATAACGTAATTGTCTTATTGGGGTAGGTGGGGGTGGGGGGAGAAGGCGAAGCGAAGGGGGGAGTTAGGAGGTAGTGTTTCCATGGCGACGGGTCTATGGTTTGTTCGGCGCGTTTCTGTCTGTCTGTGTCTGTCTGCATGATGATGATTCAGCGTTTCGGTGAGTTTGTCTTGTGTGTTTGGCGGTTTTATGAATCAGCGTCTTTGCAATGAGGGTTTTTTGTTTGTTGTGGTTGTTTGTTTATGGCTTGGTTAGATTATTATTATTTTAATATTTTCCCTCGCCACGTTTTTTCTTCTTCCTCTACTTCTTCCTCTTCTTCTTATTTTTCTTTCCTTCCTTCCTTCTCCTATACTTCTTCTTATTATTATTATTATTATTCTTTCCTTCCTTCTCCTCTTCTTCTTTCCTTCCTTCTCAACTTCTTCTTCTTTCCTTCCTTCCTTCCTTCTCCTCAACTTCTTCCTTCCTCCCTTCTTTCCTTCCTTCCTTCCTTCTTCTCCGTCTTATTCGTATTCTCTTTCCGCTCCAGTATTAACTAGTTCCAACCCCATACCACGAGACCATCGACATACATTACAATTCAAAAATAACCGTTTTCTCAATTTGCATATTTAAGCCGTCTATTGTTTTCATAAATAGAGTGATGATGTGACCTGTTTATTGGGGGGAAGTTGCTGTGGCGGAGAACGTGGTGTGTGTCCTGTTATTTCCTGTTTCTTTCTCTGCCTGTCTATCTGTCTGTCTATTTGTATATCTGTCTGTCTTTCTATCTTTCTCTTATTCTGTCCTTTTCCTCCTTGACCCTCGCCTTTCCTCTTCTCTTCTCTTCTCTTCTCTTCTCTTCTCCTCTCACCTCTCTCTCTCTCTCTCTCTCTCTCTCTCTCTCTCTCTCTCTCTCTCTCTCTCTCTCTCTCTCTCTCTCTCTCTCTCTCTCTCTCTCTCTCTCTCTCCCCCCCCCTCCTCCCTCCTTCCTCCCTCCCTCCCTCCCTCCCTCCCTCCCTATCTCTATCTCTATCTGCCTGTCTATCTCCCGCAATTTCTCCCTCTCTTCCCGCCCTTTCTCCCCATTCGCTTTAATTACATTTCTCTTCTTGGCTTTCCTGCGTCCCCTTTCCCTTCCACAATCTATAATTGTTGCGTGTTGAAGAAGTTTATTTTCAGAAACCGCCGCACGCATTCACTTAGGAAAAATGTTGTGAGTTTCAAATGTTAATTCGGGAGATTGCCGCCATGAGTCACGTGATCCGCCAGCCAATGAAGCGGGATTTAGCTGATAATTTTTATTATCACGTGATCAGGGTTACTTTTCAGATGATTTTTGTGGATGTTTCGTGTGGAAAGACCGACGTTATTCTCGCTCGCTTGTCTTTTTTTTATGCGTGATAAGTGTGACATCTTTTCTTCTGTTTTATTTGTCCCTGGGGTCTTTTGGAATCGGTTCACACCTTTGGCAAAGGATCGTATGCTGGCGGTATGGATGATTCAGCGTCGATGCTAAATAATTTCAGCGTCAATTCGGAAGACAAATGCGGAAGACAAGCGACATTATTTTCAAAGCTGTTTCTTTCGGACTCTAGTCTGATTTTAACTCGAGATTAGATTGATGTCGCAATCACACTCGCTGCCCCCACCCCACCCCAACACCACCCCCATCTCTATCGTTCAGCAGGAAGCAGAAGCGCGTGCGTGCCTCTCCGTGTGTTTGCCCCGCGCGGAAGGCAGCCCCGAGAGCAGCACCCCTTTTCCCATTGGCACTTTCCCCAAACACGCCCATTTCCTCACCTCAGGTCGGAGTAGCGATCCTGCCTCGGATGCGCGTTCCATCGTTAATTGGCGGTTAATTAGTCGGGTGTTCCGGCAGGTGAGCGGCTACATGCCCTCGCGGAACATGGAAGCCGCAGTGTGTGTTTGGGAAGCAGAGAGTGACTGCCTGTCTGGCTGGCTGGAGTGCACCCCAGTGTGTCCGAACAGGCGCTATCTCGCTCCATGACAGAACGCTTAAAATGCCTAGATAGCAGGAATATTTATTTCGCCTCGGGGCTGCGTGTTTTGCCTCCGAGAAGGGAACGTAAGGGAGAAAAGGGAGGGAGGGAACGGACTGGCTGCGCAGTATCCTCCCTGATCTCAATGCTAACGATTCGTTCACACTTTCTTCCGACGGATTTCGACAAGACATGCACTAGTTCGGACATTTCAACGGTCCTTGCGAGAGGCACGACGCCACCTGATTAGTGATGAGCCCTGACCTTGTGGAGTGGCGATGGCGGCCGTGGGGGCGAGCCAGGAGCAGTCGTCGCCTGTGCGCAGGTGAAGAGGCGCCTTGGGTACCCGTTAGTGCCCAGGGGTACAGGTCAGCTGGTACTGGGGCACGGTCGGACGCCTCCCGCTAGCGCCACCTCATTTGCCTTGCCTTGTCGCTGATACATTATCTGGCCGATAATACCTCGCTCTCCACGTGGAGCCGCCGTCACTCCCCGGGCTCCCGTGTTGTCATTGGGGAGCGGGGAGGCGCTGCGTGGGGACTGGCAACTCGGTCTGCTTTCTTCCCGATGTCGCGGCGTCGCGCTTGACCATTCGCCTCGCACGAAGCCTCTGCAGTTGCACTCTCAGGGCGGCAGCATGGCACCGGGACAGAGCAATTAGGGGGGGAAAGAATGAACAGAACAATAGGGGGGAAAAGAAGAAACAGAACAGGTGGAGGCGAGATGGGAAGGAACGAATGCGTAGTCGTGGCCGTCACCCGATCCCATGCAACACTGACCCGCCTTGGAGTTGCACACACCCTGCCCCCGACGCCACGCACCTGCATACGCACACACTTTTTTGTTGTTCGCACGGAGGGGGGGGGGGTAATAAGAAGGAAGGACGTTTGCATTTCTCTTCCTCTCTGTCTATCTGTCTATCTTCTCTTCTCTCTCTCTCTCTCTCTCTCTCTCTCTCTCTCTCTCTCTCTCTCTCTCTCTCTCTCTCTCTCTCTCTCTCTCTCTCTCTCTCTCTCTCTCTCTCTCTCTATAATATATATATATATATATATATATATATATAATATATAATATATATATATATATATATATATATATATATATATATTATATTATATATATTCTCTCTCTATCTCTTTCTTTCCTCCCTCCTCATCTCCCTCCTTCCTTCCCTCCTTCCTTTCCTTCCTCCTTCCCTCCTTCCCTCCTTCCCTCCTTCCCCTCCTCCCTCTCATATCCACGATAACAAGAGGAGATGCTTGTCTGGCGATGAGGTGTGACTCTTCATTAATGGGGAGGAGGGAGGCGGGAGAGGGCGGGCGAGGCCGAGGGTTGAATGCCAAGTCCTCCGTCAGCGACTTCTTCACGCTGTGTGGCGAAGGAGGAACCCCAGAGGCAGGATTTCGAGGTGGAAGGAAGACGCAGGAAACAACGTGGATGATAATAGCGTAGTCGATGGAGTAAAACATGTATAAATATATATAGTATATATATATATATATATAATATATATTTATGAAATATAGTCCTGGTATTGATATTAAGAGGAGAATATGTAAGCACGTTGTCGATTTTTTTTTTCGTCTGTGGATGGCTGGGATTTTTTTCGTAAGTGTTGTGATTTTGGGGGAAAGAGAAAGAGATGGCGACGAAGGTCAGAGGTCAGGAGGGGGTGAAAGAAGCCGCGGGGAAAGTGTCAGGACTTCAAGGTCAAGGCGAAGAAGGTCAGCGCTGGGTCAAACCTTTTGCTGAATAATGCCAAACAATTGTCACTTTTTTAAAATTTATTTTGTTTTTTATTTATTATTTATTGTCTTTGTTTATTTTTTTCGTTTTTTGTTTTACAGATTTTTTCTGTTCTTTTCTTTCATCTTTTTTTATTTTATTTTTTTATTGTTTTTTCTTTTAAACCTTTTTAGGGATTTTATGTAATGATTATTAATTCACATAGTATTGATTGTTATCCCTATTTTGGCATTTTTTTGGCTAATGTGGAGTCCATGTAATATATACACACACACACACACACACACACAACACACACACACACACACACACACACACACACACACACACACACACACACACACACACACACACAACATATACACACACACACACACACACACACTATCTATCTATCTATCTATCTATCTATCTATCTACCCTTCAGTTTATCTATCCATCTATACTTGCTCAACGATTATTACGGTATCGCTTTTATCATATAATTAGCTCTAATTGAAGCGTCGGTTTTGAGGCGAGTTTAATCTTGAGATGTGAGAGATAAAAATGAAGGGGGGAAGGGGAGCGGGGGGGGGGGGAGAAGGAACCGTTACTGATAACAACATGAAACGATAAGCTAATCAGCATGGAAATATCACAAGTCTTTTTGTGATTGCGTTTTGTTCTGAAATGTTATGTTTTTTTGTTCCCGCGTCATCAACTACGGCCGCTGACCCCAATAAACAGAATCTGTGGTTTTATTTGATACGTATAATAGTAACGATGATGATGGTGATGATAGTATTAATGGTGATGATAATGGTAATAATGATAAGGCGTTTTGATACCGTCGTCTGGTCTCCGGTTAGGTCAGAGTTCAGGGCGATAAAAGGTTTATTTCATGTCCAATAAAACAGCTGATCGAACGTTGGTGTTGCGTAAAGGCTGTGGATGGAAATGGCCGTCGTCGGTGCTGCCGGTGGGTGGGTGGGGGGGGAGGGGAGGGGGAGATGGTGTTGGTTAGGGTTTTCGGTGGTGGCGGTTCAGGTGTTGGCGTTCCTGTTTACTTGTTTGTTTGTTATGTCATTTGTCATGCCGCATTATTTGTGTAAAATGCACACAAACACACACATACACTCGCGCAAGCGCATACACACAACACACACACACACACACACACACACACACACACACACACACACACACACACACACACACACACACACACACACACACACACAACACACACACAAACGTATATGCATATATATATATATATATATATATATATATATATATATATATATACATAATATATATATATATATAATATATATATATAATATATATATATAATATATATATATATTATATATATTATAATATATATTATATAAAATACCATATATATATATATGCATGCGTGTGTGTGTGTGTGTGTGTGTGTGTGTGTGTGTGTGTGTGAAATGTATATATATTTATTTATTATACATATACATACATACATACATACATACATGTACAGACACACACATATATAATGCATATATATATACAGGCACATGTGTACGAATGTATGCATTATTTTTTCTATGGAATAGTTTTTTTACACTGAGAAACACAATGTTTGGTGCGATGGCTGTTTGATAATTGTTGCACACACGCAAGCAAAATAAACTACTAAACGGAAGAAAACTGTCCTGGAATCATTGGCATTTGTGCCAGTGGACAGATTTTTATTTTAATTAATGGGCCGAATTGAACACGATTCGGAGTCGACTATTTCGTTTCTTGGCGTGTCGTTCTGGATGTCCGCGTCAACATGTATGTTAAATTGCGTTGTTTGTGTCAGTTTTTTTTTCGTGTTGACAGGTTGGTTGTCACCTACGGATAGTTGTGTCGTGTCTGTTGTCATTTGATAAGGTTAGGGTTGATAAGTATGTCAAATAGCTTTGTTCAGCGCAGGGTTTGGTATCCTGAGTTTTGAGGGAGAAAAAAACAGTTTAAAAGGCTACGTATAGAATGATGTGTTTGACGCTTTGTTTGGACTTCAAATGCCATTTTTCGATTGGCTTCTTGGCTGTGCGAATCACCTCTCCCCCCCCCCCCTCCGTGTGTGCGAATCACCTCCCCTCGTGCTATCTTTCTCTACACTCTCTCTCTCTCTCTCTCTCTCTCTCTCTCTCTCTCTCTCTCTCTCTCTCTCTCTCTCTCTCTCTCTCTCTCTCTCTCTCTCTCTCTCTCTCTCTCTCTCTCTCTCTCTCTCTCTCTCTCTCTCTCTCTCTCTCTCTCTCTCTCTCTCTCTCTCTCTCTCTCTCTCTCTCTCTCTCTCTCTCTCTCTCTCTCTCGGAAATGAATTGGCTGTTTTACGGTAGATACCATTGTTGGAATTGAAAATGTGAAGAATATATTTTTGACAGCGTATGTTCTTGGACATTTTATATCGCCTAATGATTGTTTAGGACTTTTCTATAGAAAATTATGGAAACGGCAAATTACAATGTAGTAGTAGAAAAAACACAAGACAATCTTGTTTTGTTTATTGTATTATCAGATCTTGAAAAAAAGTTGTGGTTTTAGGGAACCCTATTTATCTATGGAATATCTTTTTATCTTGAACGATATGACTATCGCTGCTACACCGCAGACTGACTTGTTTGTTAATTATTTTTTAATGTAATTTTCCTAATAATAGGTGTAGCGATACACATTGCCAGCGCATGGAAGGAATCTCACACCTTGCCCTCTATTGCTATCTTCTACCTTATTTCTTTCTTTGTGTGTGTGTGTGTGTGTGTGTGTGTACGTACTTGTGCATGTGCGTCAACGAGTGTGTATGTATGCATGTATGTATGAGTGCATTTTCATTCTCTGTTAGCGCGATGTCACAACATACCTTCGGGAAAGACACGGACTTCTTGCGCACCGCCATCGTGCGCGGGTCCTCGGCCAGGTCCAGGCTGGAGGAGGACATCCACAAGTACACGACAGTCCTTCGGAGGGGCATGGCGGCGTCCTTGGAGGGGCAGGTCCTCGCGTTTTAGTTTCCCACGAGGGAGGGGAGCACTATGTGGCGCTGGGTTTAGTATCGATCAAAAAAAAAAAAATGATAACACGGGAAGGATTTCATAAAGGTGCGTCCTGTGGATTTTTTGTGGAGAGATGGAGGATTTCTTTGCGCCTTCTCAGAT
>NW_020872535.1:1180398-1204362 GCF_003789085.1 Penaeus vannamei
AATCAGCAGCTCAGAGACAGCAATGATGAGCTCCTCTCGCAATTAGATGCCTTCCCTCTGCGCCAGAATAACGGCAGAAATAAGTGAGTCAAGATTATTTTGCCTATAATCAGGTTTGATGATGAAGTTCATTTTCTTGTTGTTAAACAATCTGTCCTTACATTACGCAAGTAAAATGTTACTAATTCCTTTTTTTCAATGTTAATACCTCAGTATTTATATCAACATTCATTTCAACTTTTTTCATGAAATGCTTATTACTTGATTTGCAGTGACAAGGAAAGCAGCCTTGATGGATCCTGTTTAGGTGACTACGTGGACCAACCCATGGGTCTGCTGGCGCCTGTGAAGCGAAGGGGATCCAACAGTGGATCTGGAGATGATAGTTGCGAAGAGGAGAGTCCTCGGGGTGGTAAAGTACGGCGCTTTAGTAAGGGCCTTAACATACACTACGTTGATGTTGGATGTAAGTATAATAATGTTTACTTTTTTCTATGTCTTTTATAGATTTTTATTCTTGATCAAATAAAGTGGATTTTCATCCAGTGAAAAAGATTTTTTTATACGAATGTTATTTTATTATAGATATGTTGAATGTTGCAGTATATAGTCAGCTTTTTCCTTTCATGCAAAACCACTGTATTCTAGGTAAAAAGTAAGAGCCATACCATTAGCATTACATTTGAGAACATGTAACGGAACATATGATCCAAAGTAATACATTTTTTGACCATGCTCGTTCCTTTGCAGCTTATGATGAATCATTCTTTGACACGAGCATGTCTAACCTGTTGAAGACCCCCCCAACGTCTCATGGTCCAGCCCAGGACTCTCAGCCAGCTTCCCTTGATGAGTTGAATATCAAAGTACCCAGGAAGAGCTCTGCTCAAAATGTCAGTATTTCACATTACTTTTTCATTGTACTTGTTATGCTCTAAAGTTTATAAGTTTGATGTTAGCTCCAATGTATAGTTTCGCAGAATTTACATTTGATTAGCATTTGAGTCTAATTTGTATGTATTACATATTCAGTATTATGATTATATGTGTGTTATATATATATTTTATTTATTTCACTATGCTTTTAATCATGCAGGATGCACTAGATACAAGTTTACATGAAGCCAGTGTAACCAGTGTGAGGAGCGTGACACAGTTAGTGAATAAGGAGCTAAAACAGGTAGGTTTTACTTCTTTAGGAAGTTTTGCATCAGTTTATTTTTCTCAAGTTTTCCTCATCTTTGGTGATGTGTGTTAGTAGTGATTTATACTTTCTTATAGCAATTGTGTTCCATCTACACTATTAGTGTGTTTGTTAGTTCAGGGGATGCATAACTTCATAGAGGAAGTGGCTTTTCAATTGGTTTATTCTTATGTTATTTAAAAAATGAGTTGATAGTATTCTGTATGGGTTATCATTGGTAATTATTATTATAAAATCTAGAAGATCAAATATTATTTTCTAGACCAATGATTCCCATTTACATGTTGATCAGCCATGCATGTTTATTGCTTTAAATGCATACCAGTAAAAAAAAAAAATTCATATTCAAAGTGCAATGATAAAACTCATAAAATTATTAATGTAATTGGCTGATGCAATTGCCTTCGTTTATTGTCAATATTTTTGCAATTATTAGGTCAACTTCTCTCAGCTGATAGAAGATGACTCATATATAGCATAAACATATTGTTTGTGAAAAAAATGTTGGGAACCATACTTCAAGAGTAAGGCATAATGTAGAAGTAGTTAAAATCTGCATGGTGTTCTGCATGATAGGATGTGTATATTTAAGTGATACACTTTTTCTTAAGATTTTTAGTTTTTCTTTCTGAATATAGAGCTGTTTTTATTACATCTTCAGTTGTTCATTTCACCTTTTTTCTCTTAAGATTTTTCATGCAAGATTGAGGTATTTATTTGTATGTATGTAGAAAAAGGAAATACCTCTTTCACATTTAGAATATTTTACAGTTTGCACTTTTTAGCCAATAGCATGTTAATTTGTAGATAAATAGATTGTAGAACTGCAACTTCAGTGTAAATGCAATAAAGCACAATAAATGCAGTATTTCATTAGCACTTTTTAAATGTATTTCTATTGTGTTTTTGATTTGGAAAAAGCTAAGCAATACTATGTCCATGATATGCTGGTGATCATAAAAGGCAACCCAGAATCCTTGTTGTCATTACATAAGATATATGAATGATCCAGATATAAGATATTTAGACACAGGGTTGAATTAACCTATTGCTGAGCCCCTAAACTGCCAGGTGTTATTTTTCTTTTCTTTTCTTGTAATCAAAGGTTAGTGCTACCTGTAAGAATATATATACCAACCTATTATCTATTAATTTCACTCACCATACAAATTTTGAAAGTAACTTTGAATTGCATGAATAGTACAGTATTATACAAGCAACATACATATACAGTGAACTTGTGCCAGTCAGAAATGTTCTACTTACTTGAAGGCAGCAAATTAGTTATACATATTAAATTCACTTTATTTCTACTATCTATGCCTAATGTATAACATATCATGGATGCATTTGTGCTGTCTGTGTTTGATAAATTGATTACCATTATACACATGCCACTAAATTTTCAAATTAGTTTATAGAGAAATACTCAGGAAAGGGAGACGTAGCATTGACCTTCATCACCGCCAGATACAAAAAAAGAGAGGAGAAAAAAGAAAGAAAGAAAAGATATATATATATATATATATATATATATATATATATATATATATGTATGTATTTATATTTATATATTTATATATCTATGTATAAGCCTCAGTCCTAGTTGGGCTTCTAGTTTTCAGTCAGTCAGCTTTATGAGGAACATGCCCCTAAAGATGCATTATTTTGTGTGTCTAAGGTATTCTGTGCCTTTGTGATGTATCATCACATCCTCCAAATAAATGAAAATGTTTAAAGAATGAGAAAAAGTGCTACTCTGATACTGCTCTAGAACTCCACTGTAGTTAAAGCCCCAAGAGGTTCAGTTGGTTGTTTTCTCATTTCCACTCCACCTCCACTTGGGTATCTGCATCTCCAGGTGTTCAGGCACGTGCGTGCGACTGTTGAGGAGGAGTACAGGCAAGGAGAAAGTAGGGGGGCCATTACAGAGAGGACTGTGGAAGGTGATGTCATGAAATCTGCTGGTCATGAGTCCCTCAACAGAGCTCAAGAGGTAAAGGAGACGGGAGGGAGAGAGCATTGGGAGGTATTCTTGGAGCTTTAGGATAGTTTGTTGGCTGTTTTGATGGCAGGTTTAGTGCATGATTATTTGTAGTGTCTTTTTGACATCATTTAGTACTAGCATGCAATTATTTATTTTTTGGTATTTTCTACTTGTTGGTTTTGATTGTATTAGGAAATGCCATGTAACTTTGTTACTTTTCCCCTCATAAGATAAATAAATTAATGCATAATATTATATAAAACTGTAAACAATAGCCATAACATGACATTAGATTTATGATACACCAACAAAGTTACAACAAGGATATATGTAAATATTAGTACTAAGAGTTTTATTTTCTTGTACTTTCTCTTTTTTCCCCCCATATTCACCCATTTTCTCTCATCTTTATTTCTTTGTTTCTTTTTTTTTTTTACTCTCCCTCTTTTTCTCTATCATTTTTGTTAATGATGAATGCTGACTTGACACATCAATCTACAGCAACTTGTGGAATGGGAGTTAGCCCAGCTTCAAAAGGAACAAGAAAGGCATCGGAAGATTGACCAAGTACGATCCAGCCGTTATGTTACTCTACTTGACTTTGTTTTATTTCATTTATTTATTTGCTTGTGTTTATTTCATTGTGAAATTTCATTACCATTATACTTTCTCACCCATTATGTCAAGAGTTTTGTTATCTCTTAGAAGATAAAGAAATAGAATAAAAGATTATTGTTATTTTGGATAAGGAAATCATCCATGTCCTTTACAGGAATTGGAGGTGGAACTGTCCCAGCTGCGGGATGAACGAGACAGACTCGCAAAGCAGCTGGAGCTACAGCGGGAGGAGTTTGCTCACCAATTGGAAAAGAAGGAGGTGATTTTTACATTTGTGTCATTCATTGATTTCTGAATTCTGAATAATGGTTTGTATTTGCAGTGTAGTATGATTAGTTATGTCAGGTGGTACATGATTTTTTATTTCCATAGTATATTTGTGTGTGTCTGTTTATATCTTGACTTATTCCTATATGTATTTTGATACAAGTTTTGTTTTTCTTCTCATTATCATTTTTTATCTCATTCATATTTCCTACCTATTCAGTTTGAGTACGAAGCTGCTCTGAACGAGTGCACCAGCGTCCGGAAACAGCTGGAGAAAACCACATCCCAGCTGAACCTCTCCCTTCCAGATGCCACACAGCCTTCTTTCCCTCAAGCCTCAACTCCCATCAAAGCATCTTCCTCGGCTCCCAGCAGCTTGCGAGATAAGGTATGGTAAAATGCTATGGGTTTCAATCTTTTTGTTAAATATATTTAGAAGCTTTTTTGTTTTCTGTTGTTTTTTTATAATTATACCACCACCTATTTTTCTATTTTTCTTCAGTAAAACCTAGAGTAAAATGTATAACTTCCCTTCCTTGTTATTTTTTGTCTAAAAGCTCAAAACAAGAAATACATACCAAATCATATTTTTTATCAACATGTTTTTGGTTTTGCATATTTTCACCCAACTATTTTTGACTAGTGCACAAGGTGTGGTGACACTCAAGGCCAGCTCACTATGGCACTGGAAGAGTTGGAGATGGCGTTGCGAAGGGAAGAACAGGAGCGCTCTCAGCGTATCAATGCAGAGACACTCTTGAGCAACAGGTTAGATCTTAACGTCCCCTTTTTATTTTTTGGTTATTTTTCCGTTTTTTTAGATTGTAGTTTCTTCATGAATTCAGAGTGTTTTCATTTTGCTTATAAGAAGCTTGAGTTGTACCCTACTAGCAGTGTATTCGGTGAGAAAGCAAGTAATCAATTCCAGACAGGAAAATGGAAGTACAACAGAATCTGGAGAAACAGGGTCTAGCACAGCATACCCAAATTCTGCATCAGAACCATCCACTGCTTCAAAACTCCTAATGCAAGGGAATGAAGGAGAGGTAAGGATGGAGCTTTACAAGTGATTGAATGTTGCCTTTGCCTTGTTATCACTTAGAGGTTTTCTGATATAGTTTAGCTTGAGAGAATCTGCTGCTGTTGTATAAGAGTCAGTCTATGATTATAGTAAAAAAAAAGGGTTTTACTTCGTATATGTTGTTTATAGTTTTATATGCAATATTGAAATACAGCAGGTTGCTTGATATGGGTTTAGGCCAATATAATAAATTCTTCTTTTCTTCTTCTACAAAACTTTCATTTTCCAATGAATCTTTAGGGTAGAGTAAGAGTCCTGGAGGAGCAGTGCAGAGGGCTGGAGGGTGAACTGGCAAGGGTTAGGGTTGAGGTCCTCAAGATGGTGGAAGAGAGAGACCAACTTGTAAAACAGAAGGAATGCCTTGAACAAGTATGTATCATGTATATTTCATGGATATTGCCTATTCATTGTACTCTCCATTATGGGATGATATCAGCATTAGATAAAGTCCACTTTATTATGTGTCTTGTGAGTGTCATACAGGAATATGGTAGTAATATTTTTTAATATTTAAAGGTCCGTGTTTTTTATTTATTTATTTTTCTTTCTCCATACCACAGAGAAAAGATAACATAGACTTCCAGAACATGAAGAGTCGTTGCCAGATGTTGGTTGACAAAATCAGAAGAAAGAGAATGGCCAACGCACACAGTGTAAAGGAGACTATGGGGGAGAAACAAGAACAGGAGACCAACACAGAAAAGGAAGGTGACCAGGGGACCAAAGACACAAAGGAGGGTAATGCTCCCGACATTCAAAAGATCAGCACAAGTCATGATGAAGTAGATAAAGCTTTACCTGTCGAGAAGTCTGAAGATATGTTTGAGGAACTTGATAAAGAGGTAAGGGGAAGAAAACAGCACCAGTAATAATATATATTTTCCTAAGGAAAATGATTGAGAATGCGTGATGATAAATTCTTAATGAGTGATTTTATATACATATTTTGTCCAAGTAAAGGAAAAATCAGACTACAATGCAAAATTTATCCAGGTGTGTGCTTTCGAAGAGGATCTTTGTCATGAACGCGATGGGCTTGAAAAACAGAAAGCAGCTCTTCTAGAGAAGAACAACAAGCTGGAGCAGAATCTCGAGGTATAGAACCCATTGCCTTTCTGATTTTTTTGGCTTCAGCAATAATTTTCTAAGCTGTCATTCTCAGATGCATTTATCAAGCTAATTTTGATTTTATCAAAATGGGATAATTGTATATTATAATATTCCACAGATACTACGTGTAGAGTTTGACAAGAGTGAGGATTATTGGACTCTAAAGCTGCAGGAAGAGCAGGATTATTATGAAGAAGAGCGACGCTTATATGATGAGAAGTTCTCTTCCCTGGAAAAGAAAATCCGGGAATATGAGGAGCTCGTTCTCTCAGGTGGTGGTGGGGGACGTGACAATTCTGATGAGTCTGACCGACTGTCAACCATTGATGAGAGTGCCATTTGGGAGAAACAGGTAATGAAGGTTGAATTAAAGCATGATACTTACCTGGAAATACTTTAAGAGAGGATAAATATTCAGAATACCTTTGCATGACTGATCATGACAATAGTGACTCATGATTTGAAAATATTCAGTGGAAGCCCCCAATACCCACAGTCATGACCCCAATATCAGAGGAATTACCAAGATAATTGCAGGATAAATAGGAATGATATACTTGGAATCAATACACTTCCATGAAACAGTATACGAACTTATTCTGTGTATTATCATATTAGTTATGTATTTCATGACCATTCTTCATATTTTATGCCACAATTTCCCTGGTACCTTCTTTGCCCTTCTCTGCTAACAGGACCAATAATGTAGGGGTGGCAAATGTCCTCTATATATGGGTAGTAAAGGGTAAATAGCACTATCAGCATGATTGGTCATGCAAAGGTATTCTGAGCAATTACCTGAGAGAGTAATCAGTTACCATTCTTTCTCTTTGTATCTCCATACGAAGTATTGAAGTGTGGGATGTGTTGGGATGGAAAGGGTGTCTGGGAAATAATTTAAGTTATTTGTGTTTCAATGATTTTAACTGAATTCTTTCTGTTCAATAAAAAACAGGTCACAGAGTTAGAGGAGGAGGTATCTCTACTGAAGAAGCAAGTGGATGATTTAAGGGAGGAACGGCAGAGGATGGTCAGTAGATAGAGTGCATTTCATTTTCTTTCTAAAGCAATGTGTAATTCATTATTAATGCATTAAAGACCTCACATTCCTTTTGTATTTGTTATACATTACTTGTCAAAGTTTAGAAAAAATACAGAGTCCAAATTTATGGCATTTTTGTGTTCCATATACTGGGAAAGAATTATGAAAAAATATGAGAAATGTAGAAACGTGATGAACGTTTATATTTAGGTTTGGACTTGACACTGAAAAAAGAACAAATTTAGAAATGAAAATCTGACTTCATATTTAGGCATATTCCCAAAGCAGTTTATCGCTTAATGTGGAAAATGGGTGTCGCACTTTGGTTGAATTCCAGCACAGTTTTTATGCTATGAAAGAGAACTAAAATGTTCATAGTCTTCACTACTTGGCTATTCTGTTAAGAAAAATTATAATATTTATGACAGGTTTTGATTTATACTTTTGATTTAAAGATAATCCGTCTTAAACCTATGATGATGGGGCCTGAATTTCATGTGATGTAATATTATGCAACAGTTGAGAACTTGGGGCTAGGACTAAGCTGTCTACAGCCAGTCCACCTATTTCGAGTCATGACATGTATATACACCTTAGGCCATTATGTCATGACAGCAATAGCTGTCACTGAAGGGTTAAAATCAATATTTTTTATGAATTAATGTAGATCTTATGAAACATGTATTGTAGCGATATACAAGATGTTTTACTAGAGAAGTGTATAATTGGTTTGAAAATTAAATTATGAAGTATAAAAAGAGCACTTTAAAAGATAGCATAATTGTTAATACTAAGAAAATTTCATAAGCTGGGTAATTGAAAGTATCTGTATTTGTTTATAATTATACTGAAAATGTATATAAGCAGGCATTAAATGTTTTTAAAAATTATGTAAATGCTCTGCAAGCAGGAATGTGTCTGGGAAGCTCGTGTCCAAGAGGAAAGACAGCTCGCAAGTCAGAAGTGCAGCGGTCTTCAGGATCAGATCTGTAACCTTACCACACAACTGCATCAGGCTCAACACCAAGTGAATTCAGGTTTGTAGTGTTCATATTTCAGAGTTGATACAGTATATGGTAACTACTATACAAGAATTATTAATGTTATTAGAAGAATCAATTTGTATGATTTTAGTGACAAGATGCTTTACCAGAGACAAGTAAGATTGTAAATCCAAATGCTGCTGTTCATTTCAGTCCTCGAAGAATTAGACAAAGTGCGGAGAGAGTCAGAGCAGCGCATCAAAGACCTTTCTAATCAACACAGACTGCGCTCACAGGTTGGTTGATTTGTAACAGATTTGGCATGCTAAATTGTACAGGATTGTGATTTTTCATGTGACTTTTTTTTTTTTTTTTTTTTAGATTGATTTTAATTTTCTATTTTTTGTAGGATAATCCTCCACTTGTGAATGGCCATGGTGTAGAAGCTGAAGGAAGATTAAGTCCCAATACACCAGATGAAGACAGACAGTTCTTTCAAGTATGTTAATTTCTGCAAGAGAATGGATTTGTATGTTCTTCATAATATCATACATGTGAATATGCATGAAAATAGGGGATAAAATTTTTTTTGCTTTTCTTCACTAGGGTGCCGGAAGTGTTGGCGAAGAAACAATCAATGGATCATTAAGAGCTCAGTTGCGTCAGTGTCAGAGTCGTCTCCGTTATCTGGAAGCTGCATTGCGCCAGCATCACACTCACGCACATCATATACTCACAGGTAGCTATTTTGCTTATTGTATTGTAAAATAACTCCAATATTGTTTGCGAGTGATCACTTATTTTTATAATTGACTTTTTGTTAATTGTACTGCATTATTTTCTTTGAACTTTTCCTGATTTACATTTTTATCACCAGTAACAAGGGAGCAGCATGCAGCAGAAGTGCAGAATCTTGAGGGCATGATGGCTGCCACACAGCAGATGCTTGGCCAGCACATTGCCAAGTATAAAGATCAGGTGAGGGCTTCTGCCACAAGCTCATGCAGAAAGTTAAACAAGATTACTCATGATTGGGGTCGATCATGGAGATCATCAAGCGGCTGGGATCATCCTAGTCAGATTTTGGGGATTCTGTGTGGCATCTTCCAGTCAGGGATGGGTTTCCAGACACACATCATTCTACCAAGTTGGCAAAAGTCTTGGAGAGCATAGTGTATATTTTAGACAAGTTCAGAAGAACACTTTTAATATATCATTTAATTACCAAAGTCACCCATCACATCTATATATTTTCTAAATGTTATGACTGTAGGTGTGAATCCCTACACAATAAGTGAAGGATAGATATTTAAATTTTTGTTAAGAATGCAATCAGCCACCATCAATATCTACAAATATTTATTAGACACTGTTGCAGTTGCAGCAGTATCATTTTTATATTATATTTTATTAAAGAACAGAGCTAATTTTATGCAATACATGTATGACCCATAAATATATCTATAGATAAAATCACGAATATTATAAGAATTTTATTACACCTCAAACTTTTTTCTCAGTTGAGCAAGGCCAGTCGCAGCGACTCTCTTGTCAGGGAGTTGTACCTGGAAAATGCCCAGTTAATGAGGGCTCTCCAGATTACCGAGAGTCGCCAAAAATCAGCGGAAGAAGCAAGTCGTCGGCTGCAAGTTGCAGCACTGGGACCACACAGTGTTTCATAAAAATTATTAGTGCATCTCTTAATATAAGTATTAATACAATATGAGCAAGATGATACAATATGAAAAGATAATAAAGAAGTCTGAGTAATATGTGGAATCTTAGTAATGAAAATGAAAATTAAGAAATGACAGCTTATTTTGACAGTTTAAAGATCTAGTTTAAATACAATAAAATACTATTTTTTCCCCAAATGTAAAATACAAGTAGAGAAAAATACTGAGGACCAATTTGGTTTGCATGTATATTTGTTAGATACATTCCATCTAGGTCATTTTTCACAAACATTCAGGTTAAAACATTTCACAAATCTGCTTCTCACCAGTGCCTGTCAAAATCTGGAGACCTTTTCTTATTTTTTTACAATATTTGATCATAACATAATGTAGTGAGACACCTAGTGATTTGTTAACTTAATAAACTGTGCTGTTTTCTTTAATGTAAGTAATGAAGGTAATATAAATTATATATTTAAATGTATACTATATGGTGCATTGTGATGTTATGAAGTATGACTGAGTTGTTATTTCTTGAGGCAGGGAGTAAGGAATCTTTACAATAGGTATGGATGATGTTACACATAGGGCATTAAGTGGTGTGCTGGAGCATTTGCAGGAAATTTATTCCAGCTGATCTTTAGATAATAAATCTATTGAAGCTTGTCTGTATTGTCAGTAAAGTTGGAAATAGAAATGGTAAACTCATAGAGTTCTAGTCACAATGCTTGTTCTTCCTGTAATAGTGAATGTGATTGTTAAACAGTGTATACATGGAACTGACAATGATACTATCTGCTTGATTTTTTTTATGTCGCTAGTCTTCGTCTTCAGTCAAAACTCAATCAAAAAGTGAATTGTGCCATATTATAAATATGTGGCCATTTCTTTTTTTTTAAGTTCACATAAGCATTTTTCAATGCCATAGACAATAGCATTTTTCCCCCTCCTTGTTTTACTTATTCACCAGTGCCTCTGTACTATGATACCAAAGTGTGTAGATTGTCATAGATAAAATAAACAGTTGAACCTGTGTCATGTTAATAAAATACACCTTAATTTATAATATCATTTATTATAAAGTAATAAAATATATATTTTCTGACAGACAGAGAAGACTTTAAAAGAAAAGAAAAAATCAGTAAAACCCATTAATATTAAAGGTGTGGAATCATAACTGTCTAAAATTAGGAGACTGGTTTTTATACTAGTATTATACAGTTAAATAACAAAAAAGAATATAAAGCAAGAAGATAGTCTAGCAAAGTTAAAGCGAAAGAGATACCACAGATAAAAAAAATTTCAAAGACCTTCACTTTAGCCAAACTTGTTCGTTATGTCATCCAGGAGTGCAGCTAACCGTTCATTGTCTGCATTCAGGGACAGGATCTTAACCTCTGCTCTCTTCAGCGTTACTGATGCCTTGCCAAGCTCCTTTTCATGCTTTTCTTTTTCTCGAGAGAATTCTTCTTGTGCCCTGTAGTGATTTAAAAATATATACATATATTGCAATACAAAGAAAGCTAAATCATGACAAGGAAGAATCAGAGAAAAAAAAATTCTAGTAGATGGGAAAACTATTTATACACCATTTCAATTTTTCTAGGCCTTAGTTTAGGAAAAGAGAGATAATCCCACGGCCTACAAATAGCATATGGGAAGTGATGAACACTAACATGTAAAATAGAATTCTGGAAAGAGAGCATATAATCATACAGAACTAATAACACTAAAAAGTATAATCACTTTGTTAAAAAAAATAATAAGTTTAGGTTCAGTGCTGTCCAAAATAAAATGACCCTAAAGAACCAGCCATTAGGTACAGAAAACTTTCCAAAATCAATGATGCCAAAGTGCTTTTAAAAATACGAAAAAAATAAATATACTAAATGGACTATATATCATTTAGCAAATTCTTTTGAAAGGGTTCAAATGATTTAATCTTTCAAAATTGATATTTGAGGTTCCACATGTTAAAGTATTGTGTAAAAATTTGCAAAAATAATAATTTCCTCTAGTTAAAAATAATGACCTAAAAACACCTTGGTTCATTTTAGTGAAACTGAGCACTGTCATTAGTTAAGACAGCATTTTCCCTTTCCCAATTCATTAGTGTCATTCCTAAAGTAAAAAAACTCCCATGAATTAGATGTGCATTTCTCAGTACAGCAAAATCATGCAGTTAACCAACTCACTTGGCATAATTTTCTTCTAGTGTTTGCAGGACAGTCTTGAAGGATTCTTCTTTCTGGGCCAACTTTGCCTTCAGTCCTTCATTTTCCGACTTGAGGCTCTCCTCGTTTCGTCGCAGGCACTCTGTAACCTCCCTCAACCGCTCAAATTTCCTAGACAACAAGAATGAAATATAATATGAATTCAATTTTTCTCCCCAACTAATAAACTTTTGTTATTCTGCTCAAATTTTTTAAATGACAAAATATAATGAGCATTAATTTCTCCCCACCTTCTCCAATCTAAAAACTTTCATTATACTTGTTCTGGTGTTTATCACAAACCCTTGACATGCTATCAGAAATGAAATTAAGTAGATAAGTTTGCCCTCCTTACTTGACCAGATCAAAGAATGGGGCTTCAGCATTTTTCAGCTCATCCAGGTACTGCTGGCTTTCCTTCTGAAGGGCCGATATTTTAGTTTCATACTGATTCTCCAGCAGCACTAGCTGATTCTTGCGTTCTTTCTCCTTAGATTCTTCTTGTTTCATGATCCTGGACAGGACTTCTTGCATCTTAACAATTGTTGCCCTTAAACATTAACATAATGGAAGGTTAATAATGATTTTTTTATGGCTGAACTGGAAAAAATATATACATTTCAAATTGGCAAACATCTACTTAATTTTCCATAACTTACTTCAGTGTCCCATTTTCTTCCTCCATGCTACTAAGTGCAATGTTCTGTTCTTCAATCTGCTGCTTGCTCTTCTTCTGTTCTTCCTCAAAAGCTCTAATCTTCCTCAGTAAAGTGTCCTGGAAGTGAAGAATTGAACAATTTCACTAACAAAGGACAAGATCACCATGATACATTTTGCTTCACAAACACAAACACACACACACACACACACACGCACGCATAGGCACACGCACACACACACACACACATAAATAAATATATATATATATATAAAATGATAATAAATAATAAATACACAAATATCACTACAAAAAACAGAATTACTTGCCTGCATTGATAATTCAAGGTTCTTCAGCCTTTCGTTCATCACACGTTCCGGTACCATTTTCTCTGTAGGTGCAGCCTGAAATTTTGATTTTGTCATTAGAATTTTCACACTGAGACAGCAATAACTACCAAAAACAAATTCACACAAACATTTCTAAAAATTCTTATTGCTTATAATAATCTGTTGACATGGGTGGAGGGGGGGGGGGGTCATTTTCATTAATACTTTTATGCCTAACCCAATCCTTGTAATAAAAAATGTGCAATGACAATGATAGTAACAATAATAATAAAAACAAAACAGCAACAACAACCAATAACAGAAAAATAACACTGGCAATAGCATTAATAACATTTGTAGTTACAAACAATATAGCAATTTTAAGTAAAAATAAAAGTAACTATAACAACAATAATAATCATAATGTAATGTATAAATATATTATAATATATATATATATATATATATATATATATATATATATATATATATATATATATATATATATATATATAATATATATATATAATAGTAATAATTTTCATCATTATTGTTATCCTTATCATTATTATTATTTTCATTATTGTCATCATTCCTATCATTCTCACCAATATCAAAAATTTCAATATCATTACTATAATAATAACAATAACAACAGTAATGCATATAATAAAACAAATAAGTACAGTAAATGACTCTGTTGACTATGTGCTTGTGGAGCCCTCTATGTATGGAAAAAGTAATGGAAAAAAGTCAATCAATCAAAGCAAGAGAGAACAAGGCACATACTCGCCACCACTGGGTTCTTGCATACTCACATGCAGCTGAAGGACCGTCTCGTTTGCACATTCACTTGGGGCATTGCTGATAACTGTGTTATTGAAGGCAGTTCCACCTGACATGATGGATATATTAGTGGTCTCTCCAACCACTGTACTATCCAATGTGGTACTCTCCAAAATTAAAGTTTCATCTGCCCGTGTTATTGTTTGTGCTCTTACAGGTGTACCATTACCGTCCTTTGATCGCTGCGGCTGGAAATATGTCAATATTCATACAAGTTGCAAGTTAGATACGGATTCTAATGTAAAGCCTAATATTAGCGAAATTTATAAAAATGCTGATAAATTTTTTTTAGGTTCATAGGTTCAACAGCAAATAATTTCTAAGTAAAAAATCTAAATTTAGCAGAATTCACACAACTGCTGATTAAAAACAATAAAATATCAAACATTGTAAAGAAATTATTACTTAAATGCATCCTTATTATCTAGTGTGGAATAAACCTAATCAATTTCTGATGAAAACTTGCTTTAAATACACAATTTATGGGATCTATTTACCTTGATAGGAGAAGGGCTGAAGGATATCAGTCCACTACATCTGCGTGCATCTTCCTCCTCCTTGGTGCTGCAAGGAATAGCATTATTGAAATAGCATATAAAACCACACACAAAAATTCTCTTGCAAAAAATGTATTCATGATCACTATATTACTATAGTTTTGCAGCATTTAACTCTTTCACATAAAGAGGGGAAAAAAATAAAAATAATAATTCTTAGTTCACCTAAGAAGTTGCTGGGCCAGGTAGGGGGCGAGAGACTGACGACCGGAAACCAGAGGATCAAACTTGACGTAGAGGGAGTTTCGCACCAGGTTAATCTTGTCTCCTTCTGTCCCGTGTGAGCCCAGGACATCAAGGTCTTCGGGATTGTTAAAGACTATCAAAAGAAGAGATGGTTAACTACCTGTACACGTTGGTAAAATTATGCTTACTTTCAAAGTTATATAATTAATGTTCATGGTTCTTTCAGCTAGGTCATAATGGATGATTTAAAATTCTTATATGGACTCACTATTCAACCAAAACAATACTAAACTTTAATCCAATCGAACCAGATGGCATGAATACGTGCCATGCCTACAGTAAGGCCATGAGAATGAATGGAAGTTCTTGTTTTGCATCTGGGCAAAAATGAAAATGGATGAGGCAGGCTATTTTCATTATTCCTTATTCACTTCTACAAGACTTTAAAGCCTATGATTTGCCATTTTTTGCTGAAGAACAGCATGACTATCGAGCAACCTTTGGGCCCTCCCCTAACTATTCCCATGCCCTATGTGTATTCTAGTATGTAAGCCTATACACCAGTCATATCAGGGCAAGAGAATTACACTGGGCTGATGCCAAATTGCCACTTCATCGCCAGCTCACTGGTGATGGCAGACACCACTGCAGGTGTGGTGTAAGATGTGTTTATTGTGCAAATTTAACAAAGTGGATGCATATGATTAAAGCGTTTGGTGTGTTGTGCAATTTTTGGGGGGAATTATGATATTTATTAAAATGATAAAAATTTTTGGAAGGCATTGTCAGGACCTGCAGGCAGTGGACCCAAAACAGGAACTTTGATTCTCATGGCCTAATAAAAATTTATTTACTGCCTTTACACATAGATGGCTTTATCACCAAGGATTCAGTTATTAGTCCTACCTATCTTACCTGTTTACCCTTTTCCTTGATCTTTGGAACATTTCTTTTGTATTATTTTATTGTATTTCATGTTGTTAATATTCTAATAACAATTTCACAATAAGAATAACAGTAGCAATATTAATAGAATTAGAAAAAAAAAAAAAAAATCTTGACATTTCAAGAATTGGGATAATCAGTCACGATCACTAGGGCCTAATGATAGACTCCTTGGTGGCTGAGTGTATGTGGAGCCATCTATTTGTAACAAAATCCACAAGCAACTACAGGGGAAAGTACATAAATCCCTGTCATTGGGTTAATTTCACTGCATTTAAATATTTCTTAATGCTGTTAACAACTTCAAATACTGTATCTTAAAGTTATCTTGACATTCATTACACCCCTTGGCAGTATTCATAACTTACAATTAATGAACTCTGTAAACTAAATAAATATAGTTAGTCATTCTAAATTCCCATAAAGATTTTTTACTACTTACACTGTATACTACTTTGTCATCATGTGACTATAAATTCCACATGATCAATCTACCTAAAATAATCTCCCACATCAAATTCTAAAGAAAATTATCCCTTACTTATAATGCCATACTGCAATACACATAAAACCTTTCCCTTAGACTTACAAGAGACAACCAATTAAAAATGACATATCCCCTTAAAAACTGCCTAACATGAACTACTGACATTATTGGTATGAATAGAAAATACATAAGCACCTGCTTCACAACTCACATTATTAATAGTACTTAATTTTGGGATGGACCACAAGTACAGTCAACACAAACCATTGCTTTCCCTTTTCCTCTAACTAAAACCTCATCCTTTATCCAGTAACTCACTTGGATAACAGGTTGCATCCTGAAAGTTTTCTCCTTCCGAAAGGTCTTGGTCACCACCAGCGACTGTTAAATTTAGTTTATATAAAACTGATTAAACATATAAGAACTATCAGTTTTGCACTTGAACCAAAAACAAAAAAAATATCCTTACATTCTGTGGCACTGGTGAATTCATCCACTCCAAAACCACCAAATGTATCTTGCTTTGTCGATGAGTGCTTTGCTGGCAGGGGACTGAAGACATCACGTGGCTGGACCGATTCGCTGATCTTCTCAGGAGTCTGTGGCTTCGGAGTAACTTCTGAAGCCAGTTGTATAGCCTCTTTCGATATCTGGTCAAAGTCAATACTTCCTAGAGAACTAGCAAACTCACTCTTGGTAATCTGTGACCCTGTGGTTTGTGTTTCTACAATGTTTTCGTCTTTGCTGTCTGGTAGTTTTTCTTTTACCTGCATGTTTTCCTGTGTTGCCTTCCTTTTATTTGGAGAATTAGACACAGTTGTTTTCGTTGCAAATGGATTAAAATCTGGATCACCCAAGTTGTCTAAGAAGTCCAGCTGATATCCTTTTTTGGGAACAATGTCTTCTTCCATTTCCTCTGCATTGTCAGCCTTCGGCATTTTCTTGATAATTTCATTCACAGATTTTGCATCCTTGGCCTGAGTTTTCTTTTCCTCAGAAGCTCCTAAACTTTCCTCCATCTTTTCACCAACAGACATATTTGTTTTATCAGGAGAATTTGAAACCGCTGATTTGGTTGCAAATGGATTGAAATTGGGGTCATCAAAATGATCAAGGTCAAGCTTATACCCTCCCTTTGGTTCAGTAGCAAAATCATCTTGCTTTCCTTCAGGAGCCTTTGCCACAGGCTTCTTTTTCTTCATACCAACTGGTTTTCCTGCCTCCTTAACTTGTTTCTTTTCCTCTTCAGGTTTTGGCACTTCCTCAGAGACTTTATTCTCCTCAGCCTTCTTGCTCTCTACCACTGGTTCTTTTTTCCTGTCTGGTGAATTGCTCACAGACATCTTTGTTGCAAAAGGATTGAAATTTGGATCATCAAGATTATCTAAGTCTAGGTTATATCCCTTTTTAGGAGGAATTACTTCATCATCTTGTACTTCACTGGTACCTTTGTTTTGTACCTCCTTAGCCACAACTGTCTTACTTCTAGGAGCATCCTTTCCCTTTGCACAGGAAGCATTTTCTGAAGTCTTCTTAACTTGTGTTGCCTTATCCTCTTCCTTGACACCTGCAACAGGCTTCTTCTCTGCCACCTTCTTTGGCTTCAGTGCATCTTCTGCTGACACTTTGTTCTCACCCACTGGACCGTTTTTCTTCTCTGGGGAATTGTTCACTGTAGTTTTGGTTGAAAAGGGATTGAAGTTTGGATCATCCAGATTATCTAAGAAGTCTAAATCATATCCTTTCTTGGGAGGAATGATTTCATCCTCTTCTTGTGCTTCCAATTTTTCTTCAGTCTCACTTTCTGTCGGCATCACTGTCTTCATTTCGACAGTTTCCTTTTCTTTTACAGATGAAGCCTTTTGTGTTACTTTTTCTGTTTCTTTGACAGCTACAACAGGTTTCTTCTTCTCTACCTTTTCCTTGGGTTTTGGGACTTCTGGTGTTTTGCTCTCAGCCACTTGTCCGTTTTTCTTGTCTGGGGAATTGGTTACTGTAGTCTTCAATGTAAAGGGATTGAAGTTTGGATCATCAAGGTTATCCAAGAAATCAAGATTGTAACCTTTCTTGGGAGGAACAGGCTCATCTTCCTCTTGTGTTTCTGAGGGTTCTTTCTGCTTTTCAGACATAACCATCTCACTGCTGGCAATATCTCCGTCTTTTGCACAGGAAGTCGGTATGTCTTCAACAACTATGTTTTCTGAAGTCTTATTTTGTTTTGTTTTCTCCTTTTCTATAACATCATCAACAACTACTTCCTTAGCTTCTGATGCTTCTTCAACCATTTTGCTATTTGCTGATGGGACATCTTTTTTGTCAGGGGAATTAGTCACTGTGGTCTTGGTCGCAAAAGGATTCAAGTTTGGATCATCTAGGTTATCTAAGAAGTCCAGATTGTATTCCTTCTTGGGAGGAATTGGCTCCTCCTCCTCAGAAACGTCCATTGCCACATCAGCTTTTCTTTGTTCTGTTGTCATCTCCTCCTTGGCTGATTCTACTACTGTTCCATCAGTTATGAGAGCAACATCTTCAGATATTTTGACTTCCTGTGTCTCCAAAATTTTGATAGAATCTTCCTCTTTCTGCTTTGATTCTGATTCCACCTGAGAAATAGGTACTTCTTTCCTCTCAGGCGAGTTACTGACTGAAGTCTTAGTAGTAAAAGGGTTAAAATTTGGATCTTCTACATTTTCTAAGAAGTCCATATTGTATCCCTTTTTAGGAGGGATTATTTCTTCCTCTTGCTCCTCAGAAGTACTTTCTGTTACCATCTCAGTCTTCAATGATCCATCTTCAACTGGCTCTTCATCAACTTGAGCATGGCTTCCTTCTTGCTTATCATAGTCGTTTTCAGACAATACTTGTGCTTGTGTCACACTCACAGGTTTAACAATCTCAACTAGTTCATCTGCTTGTGCTTCTGCCACAATTTCTTTGGTCACTTTCTCTGGAGAGTTGCTGACAGCAGATTTTGTAGCAAAAGGATCAAAATTAGGATCCTCCAGCTTGTCAAAGTCCAAATTGTATCTTTTCTGGGGAGATACAGCTTTTTCATCTTGCGGATCCTGTTCTGTTGGTGGACTGGACTGCTGCACTTTTTCAGCAAACACATTCTTGCTATTTGCTTGCCTGTCTTCTGGTACTACAACAGCCTCAGTTGCCTCAGTCTGACCTGTTTCTTTATAGTTTACCTCATTGGCTTCTTGCACTTCCAGCAATGCTGTTTTCTCAGAGATATCTATAATACCTCCAGATTTATCCAAGCAATCTGACTGTCTTTCTTTAGTAACAGAATTTGCAACTACTTCACTCTTCTCTTTGTCTGGAGAATTTGTTACAGCTGCTTTTGTTGAAAAAGGATCAAAACTTGGATCATCCATATTATCTAAAAATTCTAAGTTGTATCCTTTTTTCGGCACAATAACATCATCTTCCTCATCTGCCTTCACAAATCCAGTCCCTAAATTGCCTGCAACCTCTTCTGGACTTGTTTCCGTTTGTCCTTCTTTGCCACTTTCTTTCAAGTGCAATTGGCTGTCATCATTTGGCACTTTTTCAGGTTTTGGAGAAGAGGTCTCCGAGAGGATTATAGCCACTTTAGGTTCCACTACGCAACTGGGGGAATCCTCAATTTCTCCTGGTTTGTTAGGATCTACATGTGCCAAAGGCTTTTCCTTGCCCTTTACAGGTGTGTTCATATCTGATGTGTCACTGACAGCAACTTTTTCAAAAGAAGCTGTAAGCTGGTCAAAGGTATCATTGTGCATGTTGGGCTGTAGTGAAGTAGAAATTTTCTCTGCATCTTTATTCTCAGGTGATAAGTTTAGAGAAGTATTTTCAACTGTATCACTTGCATCATGAAAATTATCCTCTTCAGGAATGTCTTTAGTTTCATTCAACTTCATATTCTCAAAACTGTTCAGAAGTGTGCCAACATCAGACCTAATAATAGGAGAATGGAAAATCTGAGCAAAAAAATCCAGTCATGAATACAAATATGCAAAAACAGCATAACTAACAATATGCTCTTACTTCTTTTGATTATAATCTCAACTTAAAGTCATAAAGTAAGACAACTACAAACATAACCTCACCTGTTTAGAGTATTGTTGGCAGAATTAGAAACTTCCAAGAGAGTGGAATTTGCCTTTGGTACAACAGGTGATGGTATGATTTGTGCAATAGCTGTGTCATCTAGCTCCCCAGCGCTCTCATATTCTGAATCTGCAGACACACAAAAATGTAAATTATTTGCTTTTAATATATTACAGCCTTACAGCATGTCTTCAACTATTCTACATTTCTACTAAGTGAAAAAAAGAATCAAAAGTTTAACTTTGGATTCAAAGCTACATCATCAGTGTTCTCAATGAAACCCGACTTAGCTGTTCTTAGACTGCGATAACCATAAGGGCTCCTTTCAACTTACCAGAGTCCCCAACCAAAGCAGCTACAGGTGATCCTCTAAATTCAGCAACTGTAGGATGTAGCAGTTTATTATCCACAACTGTTGACCTGCAAACCAAATTAGTAGAAGTATTTTAGCATTTTAAGGTGAAAAAACTACTATACTGCAAGTAGCAGTCCCATTTTGATTTTGCAAAATCTATTCTTTGGTACCATTGATAATAATTATGATCATCAACAAACATAATTCATCAGCTATGCTATGAAGCATGGCCTGCAACAGAACCAATAAGGAAAATAAAAAAACATGGAAATTATTGATGAGATCACATCAGACCACTGGCCAATCCTACTGACTCTGATGTGGAATCAATCAAGATTCTCTAAAATGTATTCAATTTCTCATACAAAATGGCACAAACTGAAGATGAATCCAAGTTGCATCAAGGCAAACAGAGTAGAATTTATTCAGTTAAAGAGAAAAATGTGCTCCAACTTGCAGTATAGGGAGTCTAAAAATAGATCCAGTACAGAATATGGTATCACTCAGCAACAACTAAAATAAAATGGAATCATGACGCCAACATTGGCATCATCGGATGTTCCACTGGCACTTAATAATGCTAGCATCGGTCTCACCATATAAGAACAGAAATGAACAAAGGAGAAAGAGAGCAAAAAAAGCAAAAGAGAAATAATGGCAGAGCAAATGAATGATTGAAAGAATGAATAAATGAATGAAAGAAAAGGAAAGAAATGGAAAGACAGAGAGAAAGAGGTTAAATGGCAGAGAAAGTTAGAGTAAAATGCCGTAGAAAATTGCTTAACCCACTGATTCTAGGAGGAACAATATTGATGGCATATTGCCTATGAATTTAGTATAAATTTTGTTTATGAATACATTATTATTACTATTATCATCATCATCATTATTAGCATAATCATCAATATCAATCATCATTATTAATATAACTATCATCACCATTACTGATATTACAAAGATGATTAACAAAAAATATAGAAAAAACACTATTCCTAATGCAGGGGGGGGGGGGCCTGAAAAATAAAGAAAGGTACATGATCACACATTCTACCTGTGAGTTGCTGACGGAATCTGATCGATGACAGCAGTAATCATCTCCTTGGCATAGTCTTTATATGCACTGTGGTCAATCGCTGTGACTACTTCCGTCCTTTCACGCCAAGTCCTCTCCTCATCCAGTTCCGAAATGACTTTGTATTTGGACGGTGTTGCAATACTCTGGGAAGAAGCAAGTCCATATCACATTAATGCTTTAAGGAGCCCAAATTGAAGTCAGTATGATGGTATTGGATCAATTATTACATCTACACCTCAATCAGAATAAATAACAGATGATGAATCCCGTTTCAACCCTTCAATAATGAGATTTAGAGTTCATCTCATCATTCCCAAAAGGAGATTGGGTTTGTTCCAACTCTACGGCAATTTCCTAACCTTTGGCGTCGGTCCACTGGCTCTTGTTCCCAACACATTATTCCCGAGCTCTTTGAAAGGAGAACGTTTGGTGTTGTCGGTAGCTTGTGGACCAGCTTTCACATGGGCATTTTGACTAGGCAAGTTCTCAGTAGGTATCACATTCTCATCCATTGGTAATAATTATTCTGAAATACAAGATCACTTCATTATGAAAGTCAAAGAAACGTTTCATAGCAAGACATTAATTTTAGTTATTAACTGCTGAGATAACTAGATGCAGTCTACAAAAACTAGTAAATAAATAAAATAATAAACAGCCAAATAATCACATAAACATCTCTGTGAACTATCTATTAGTTTGGTTATATCCAAGTCAAGAGCTGCCTTGATTGTAACGGTATCTAGACATGTAGCAATTCTCAGCGTCACCCTAGAGCAAAAATTATACCATAGTGTCACTTTTGATTAAATAGTTCACTGATACAATTATGCAATTTCCTTCAAGATTTAAGTCTTAAAGCTACATTGCACAAGTATTATACATACAAGTCTGAAAAGGCTGACAATCGACTTATACATGTAAGATTGCAACTTGTTATCGATTCTCACCAAGGAAAAATGGTATAGGAAAAATATCATGATCAACAAAGGCTTACAAACCACACACCAGCTTACTGATTGCTTAAACCCAACAATCAGACAGTATGCCTTCTATCATAAATGAAAAAGTCCATCCAAGTGGATTACGACAAACACAAAGGTAAATATAAGAAGAAAATCCAATTTCAAAACCATGGCAGGGACTAATATAATATGGCATATTCTGGTACATGTTGAAGGAAAGCCAAGCAACACCCATCACTTGATACCCTTAAATAATCCACATTACACCACCAGAGAAAATAACTTACAACTGACAAAATTAACCAGCTGCACATGGTATTCCTCCTCTTTGCCGCTACCTGTCATATTACGAGATTTCGCGGCTTCATTGTATATAGTCCGTGCGATATCAATCAATGATTCAGACACTATGAAGGGGTAACTTGAGTGTGTGTGTGTGTGAGAGAGAGAGAGAAGAGACAAATTCACTTGTTATAGATAAACATCCAGAGATTCTAAAGGCTTCATAAATTAATAACAAAGCTATTATCAAATATACTGTGTAAGATCAGGTTGGTTATGATTGATTGCAATTTACATTCTAACAATAAGACAAAAAATCATATTAATCCTATTAGTATTAGAGGATATGGAATTTAATCCTGAAATACCGTTAGCTACCTGATCTTTGATATTCAAATAGCTAAGTCAATCACATCTCAAATCTAAAAAAAAAAAAAAAAAAAGATCATGAAAAAACGGTCACTTCGTTTTCTTACGATTTTTCAAATATCATTAAAAAATATATAACGACTTTTTTGTTTCTTTCTCGCCTAAACAACCTTATAGACCAATGTTTTAGAAAGCACACCTCCGAGTAAAATAAAACACAATCTTAAAGTCATTTCAGCACCACTTACCACCGTTTTTAAAAGGCCAGACGACACACAACACAGGCCAACCTCTATTTTCTCCTCAAAACACCATGATATTTCGCCAAATTCACTTCACTTCAACTCGCAACCACTCTCGAAATATTAATTTCCCCATTGAGCATGTTGGTCTCACCTGTTAAAGCCTTTTATACGAAGAAAATCGAGAGAAAATACACCACGTCTGACACGCTTCGACACCGGTTTGAATTTAAACTTCCTCTTCGCGCAGGCGCAGTCGTGACGTGCACGAGGTGCCATGGGGTCTTATTAATATTCTTTTTATATGCTTTCCATTCCATCGTTATCGCGGATTAAAAAATACTTTCATCTCTATTCATAAATCCTACTTCTTGGGTAAATTTAGATCGCGT
>NW_020872536.1:0-5000 GCF_003789085.1 Penaeus vannamei
AAGCTATATAGATATACTAGTAGTAAGATATATTAGTAGAATATGATGTACCTCAGCATAGTCGATACTATATGCTCATTACTATATAATAATTATAGTAGGATAATAATTATACTATACATATATAATACATATATATATCTCTATATTATATATATAAGTCTAATATATCTAGTCTGAATATAATTTATCATAGGAGATAGTGAGAGTCGGGAGTAGGGCATAATGAAGGGTGTATGAATTATACTTAGGATAGATGACATATGAATACGACACACACACACACACACACAACACACACACGAACACATGCACACAACTAGACACACACGAGCACACACGAACGACACTGAGAGGTTGGGGTGGTCATATATAGAGATAGTTCAGGTATATATTATAGCGTCTATATATAATAGTAATATAATAGTCAGGGGGGGTAGTATATAATAGAGATAGGGAGCATATCATTGATAATATAAGAAACGGAGAGAGAGGGCGCACGTCTCTCAGTGGACGCTCACACGGTGTGACGATCGATACTTCAAGCTAGATTCATCAAATCTAATCCCAGAATCCATAGTGCACACGTAGTGGAGGACCAGTGATTGAGCATGAGAAGTTGCAATTGAATAGGTGTAATAGTAAGAAGTAAAGAGAAGTCAAGCGCAAGAGCTTCTGGCACTCTGCACACTTTTTTGTCGGAATTCTGTCGCATACGGAGGGTGCGGAGGTGAGGGGCGGCAGGGTCACTGGCATCGCTGCTCGCCACTTAGAGCGCACAGACGCAGAGAGAGAGAGAGAGTCAGAGAGGGTCAGAGAGGATCGAGGTGAGTGAGGAGAGAGAGAACAATTTGATACCCGACTCCTCACCAATCTGGCTTGAGTCACAGCGCGCGCAGGACCAAACGCCTACAAAGCACGCACTCGCATATACACGTCCGCCCGAAGCTAACGGCGCCGCCCAACAAAAGCCACCCAAGATTAACCAGCGCTTCCACAATAATACAAAACTTCGCTCACCCAAGAAGAAAAGACGAACAGGCATTGCCTCAAGGAACGCAACGAGTCCTTCTGAGATCTCGACAAACTGCAAATGATATGTCACCTCAGTTGAAAACCGAAGGAAAGGGTAACATGACCGCACTGAGAGAGGGTCTCTCTCCGTAAATCGGAGAAAGCAGAACTCACGATGATTGTCAAGCATATAATAGTCGCAGAGAAAATAACCGCTATGCGTAGCGCGTCAAGATCTTGTCTATCGTAAACAAATGAACTTCGCCACTTTCTAAAGAACTAACGAAAACAAAGGGGCGCAGCTGAACTATCTTGACGACCAGAGTCGACGCAACCTGAGGGTTTAGTGGAGTGCTTGAGGACGCCAACGAGACATGGGAACGTACGCAATCAAGATACAGCGAATCCTGGAGACAAATTCACTAACACAGAAGGTTGAGCGCGAGACTGAAAAGGGCCCATGCATAATCGGGAAAAGGGAAAAAATGAGCCAAGGGACAACGTAGCCAAACTTCATCGATTTCAATAAACTGAATACATCCACCAAAATCGCCGCCGATTAGCAGGTTCAAACACCTTCATCGAGGGGGACCTGTGCCCAGCTTCGGTGAGCAAGAAGTAGATGGACCGGCTCACGGCGGCAAGGGAGCAGGGCAAGTTAGCATACTTTAGCTTCCGCACCTGTGGATCGATGAGAAAAAGCATCAAAGGGAAATCGGCAAGTCCAACACGGGGCCAGCCGCCCGGCAGCCGTCGTCCGCGTTCACGATGCCTCACCGGGCTCAATCGTCCCTAAACGCATACGCCCAGTATCTGGATCGACGCCGGGTGTGAACGGCCGATACAGACAGGCACTTGCCGCGTTATGGAGCCGCGCCCTGCTGAGGGTTATGTAGATTTAGTTAAAACATACAACTGCAGGCTATGAGAATTCCATGTCGAGCAGTCGTCAATTATAGCCATGCATTCCTCACCGATATTGCATATATTAGTTTTATTCATATTAATGTCTCTAAAATTACTGGCTTTCCCCAGGTGCTTTTAAAACAGCAACCAAGGTTATATTTCCGAGTTCCAAAGTATGGGAGAGTCCTGCTCTTGATCGTTAAGTTAGGACATATCTGGTTCTAACAATGTAAGCAAAGAACTTTCAGAAAAAAAAAGAAGTTTAATAAATAGTTAGAAAGGCACTGGGTTGGATGCGAACACAGAATATTTTCTCGGTCCTACGAGTGCGGTTTCCAAGAGGAATCACCGAATGCCTTAGTGTCATTCCAGGTAGACATATATTAGTCTTTTGATAATTAAAGGGGTTCTCTCTGAGTGCTTCATGTCTCTGAACTTCTGTAAAAGCGTTTGGGCAAGGGTGCACGAGGGGTGGGAGGACAGCAGAACGCACGGGACATCACTTATTTGCTAAATAACCGATTATGGCATTGTAGGTTAATTACAAGGTGGCAGACTTTATCATGCTTCCCTCCCTAGTGTTAGTCTTAGCGGAGCACCCCGGGTACGAAGAGGGGCGTTTTTCAAAAGGCTCAGATTCCTAGAAACACACGAACACAGCATCAAGAGTTGGTACGTGGGGTCGAAATGACCATGTGAGCCGCAGAACAAACAGCAAAGAGCACTTGGTCCGGTATGCGAAACAATGAAGTGCGACGAGAATCGACAACAACACACACCACACACACAAGCACACACCACACAAAAACCTAACGGTGTACACAGGGGTTGTGTCGCACTACACACAAATATATATATATAGTATATATATATATATATATATAGTATATATATATGTATATTTATGGTAATATAGTAATAGTATTGATAGATATATATGTATAATATATATATATATATAATTATAGAAATAGTGAATTATATATTATAAATATATATATATATATCCCATATTGTATGTTAATGCTATATACATATTTATATAGCACATGATACGTGTGGGGTATGTATGGGGGCTAGATAAGATTGTAGCAGATTTAGATGCATCATACACATTAGCAACACACGCGCGCGCGCGGCCTCGCGAAACATATATATGATAAAATAGTAGAAAAGGCGATAGATATATAGACAGAAGATGTAACACAGGAACACAACACAGACACACACACATTATGTATAATATATTATTATTATATATTATATATTATATATATATATATATGTGTGTGTGTGTGTGTGTGTGTGTGTGTGTGGTGTGTGTGTGTGTGTGTGTGTGTGTGTGTGTGGTGTGTATGTGTGTGTGTGTGTGTGTACATCATACATACATAATACATAACCACAACCACACACACACAACACAAGCACCATATACAATATATATATATATAATATATATATATAATATATAAAATATATATATTAATAATATATTATAAGTACTAAGCTAGTTCAATACGCCATGGACGTACTTACATGGAAAGTCCAGACAAACATACTTTACTTCCCTCACACATCCACCCACTCGCTTCATATGACGAAACGACCTCAGACATTGCAACTTGCAAGCCCTCTGAGCGCCGCCAGGAACTTGGCCTCCCTCTCCTAGACGACGGAGTGACATACACAGCTGTGATCACAATCTACAATGCTAATGGCTTGCAAGATGACGGCCTCTGGAGTGAACTGGGGCTTATTAAATGCTGGGAAGGCCAGTTGGTGTCGACCCGGAGGCGGCGGAGGCGAGCTGCTGAAGTTCACTTTGTCATTTTGAGGAGAACTGCATGGTATTGAGGGTTATTTTTGTGTGCTATGGTATTCTGTTTTTGTGTCTGCCCGTGTTTACCTATGTATCTGATTTATTTTGCTAGTTTTCGGTCGGGTTTAATAAATTTGGGATAAATGTGTGAGCTGCATAGACAAATGCCACTGCATTCATTTTAAGACTGGAAATTTGGATGATATTCACAATATGTGCGTGTGTATGTCTGTGTGGTTTGTGGCTGAATAGTGGTATGACGCGCGGAGACACTGGACCGGGCACACAGTACATACATTAAGCTTGAAACACTATGTTTGTGAGTATTTAGGTTTTAAATAGATTCATTTTAGAATAGATAAATATATATATATAAATATAATATATATATAGCTTTATATAGTATATACTATTACTATGGGTGTGTGTGTGTGTGTGTGTGTGTGTGTGGTGTGTGTGTGTGGGTAAGGTGTGTGTGTGTGTGTGTTATTTATATATATATTATTTTATATATATATAGAAAGTGTATGTAAGTAGTATACTATATAATATATGGGTATTATTAATATATATATTTAAAAGCCACACACACACACAGGGCACACACAACGACACGATGGCCACACAACACACTATTATATATATTAATTTTATAATAAATTTAAAATTAATAATATAATATATAACATATATATAACATACATACATACATATATATATATATATTATATATTATATAATAGTTATGGTTATGTTATATATAGATGTAAATATATATCATATTGTGTTCACACACACATCACACACGTATATGTGTAAATATATATCAATAGACATATACATATATATAATCTATATATTTATATATATATATAATTATATATATATATATAATATAATACATATATTAATAATAAAAAGTGTGTGTGTGTGGTTGTGTGGTGTGTGTGTGTCTGGTGTGTATATATGTATATATATATATTATTATATTATATATAATATAGTATTATAAAATTAGTATTATATATATATCTGCAAATACTGAGTGATTACTTTGAATTCATACAGGAAACATATATATATGAATATAATATTTATCATGGCTTATATACTGTGTGTGTGGTCTATATAATATATATAGTTTTATATATAATATAGGGTAGTTAGTAGCGGATATTATATATATATGTTATATATACAGCTATTATCTATTGATATAATATATATTCATCTATAAGTTATCTATATTAAATATATACAA
>NW_020872537.1:0-27500 GCF_003789085.1 Penaeus vannamei
CGGTTTTGAAGTATATAACTTCGCTCTCGCAGCAGGACACAGTCGTGAACGCTAGCTCGAATTCTGCCCCTGGTTCCTTAGTCTCAACCATATCTCTTTTTATAATTCTTTACCGATTTCCTATCGCTTATCGGCGAATTCGAGAAAATCATGTTCGTGCTCTAATTCATAGAGATCCTACATCTTTGGGTAGAGAATGTAGATCCGCGTCAAGGTATTAACCCTCAGATACTGAGAGTGGTAAGACCCGGCACTAGTCCTTGGCGACATCTGCGCATTCTAGTGCGTCACATCAGGTAGATAGGTGTTTTCGTTCCGGCGTGAGACCAGTGTAGCTTCACAGAAACCAGTTGTTGTTATTCCTGATGTTGCGTTTTGCTCCAAACCGCATCTCCTCCTGAGAGTAGAGGAGCCCAAACGTGTTTTCATATTTCAAGATTTTTAACTCCCTACGGTCCTTGAGCCTCGATTAATATATTGAATCAATTATAATTCTCTTTATATTACTTACTCGAACTAGTATATATCTTAATATATATCGTGACATAATTTTGGTATTTTTAGTAATATTCATACGATTTCATCTCAGGTATATAGTTATTTTACCCTATAATACTATTAGTATAATATTAATTTGAATACCATAAAAATGAAAGGTATTTTGTAATATACTGTGAAATCGCAGCCACCACCACACCATACACACCCCACACCACCCCTCACGACACAAGGTCAAACAAATAGACGAAGGACGTATGGATAATAACTTCTAGTAAGTATATCGTCATCTAGTATACTATACACCCTCCACTTCGTTGACTCATTTATTTCGTCATGTATGTATGATCATTAATGAGTCTCCTATAAAGGGCCCCCAGCTATAGACCCAAACCCCTATATATTCTAGGGGGGCGGGCCGGCGGCAGTGCTGCGGGGTTCGAATGAGTACTTATGTATTTGCTAGTTATATATATATATATGACACAATGATATGTAATACTCGTAACGAAAGAATGTATCAAATAACATTACATACTATTAAATAATCGTACGAATTACATAATGTGGTAAATTATTATATGTTATAATAGGCGTATCTTACGCTCTAATATTCATATAATGTTCTCTCGTGTGTTGTGTGCTCTGCTCTCGTCTCCTCCCTTCTCTCTTCTTCGTGTCGTCGCTCTTCTCTTCCTCTGTGTGTGCCGTCGCTCCGTGTCTGCTTTCTGGTCTCTCTTCGCTCTGTTCGTTGTCTCTCTCTTCGTTCTGCTCTGTCGTGTCGTTGTTCGCGTTCTCGTGTGTGCGTGTTGTGTGTGTCTCTGTGTTGTGTCGCTGTTGCGTCTCGTGTGCTGTGCGTGGCATCGGCGTCCTTCTTCGTCTTTCGCTGCTCGTCTTCTGCGTCGTCTCTCATCGTTCTCATCTATATATCGTTCTCATCTATATATATATAATCGACTTATTGCTTACTATATCACTCTCACATTTATACTCTTATCATTATACTACCTTACTATCTCTCTTCACTCATTCATTGTTTCACGTGATCTAAATATCATCTCTCTTACTCCTATCTTACTCCTCTCTCTTCACTCTCTCTCACTTCTCTTCTCTACTACTCTATTCATCGTTCTCTCTCTACTCTGCCATCTATTGCGACACTCGCTACGATCTCTCGACTCCTCTAGCACTTACCTACTCAACACTCTCTCACTCACATCATTCGTCCAAATCAGTCAACATATTCGCACCTCTCCCATCCACCTCCAGTTCACCACGGAGCAACGCTCAGAATCAGCCCAGTGATCGTACTATTAATATCTCTCATCCTCTCAGCTTCCTCAGGAGCTCGCGTGATCACTCTATATATACTTATATACCTAATCATATTATCTCTAGTCGTGAGTACTTCACTCACACACATGTGCTCAATCAGTCGCGCTCTCCGGCTTCTCCCTGGCGAGCGCGCTTTTGCCGCTGATTTATTTGGATTGCACCGAATTGCGTGGCGTGGGATCTGTTTAAGATGGTGTCGAGATGTTTTGTTTTATAATATAGGAATAAGAGTAAGGAATCTGAGGTGTATTCTGTTTATAGATATCTCTAATGGGAATTGTTGTTTTAGGAAAGGTTTGAATTAGTTGGGGAATAGATGCGATTTGGTGTGTGTGGTGTGGTGTTGTGATATCTGTTTAAGGTGGTGTCGAGTATTGTTTTGCTTTGTTATATCAGCGATATATTAAGATGAGAAATATGTGGTGGTGAGAATGTTTTGGTTCTCTGTCGGTATACGTTGGCTGATATATATATATGGTTTAGAGTCCTGGGAAGAGTTTGGTGCTGTTTCTAAGATGTCGAGATGTTTCTATTGATATGGATCAAGGGAAATATTGAGTAAGCATCCTTAGGGGCAATAGTTAGTAGAATATCTCTGAGGGTTAGTGGATTAGATCTAGCAAAAATGTGCTCTGTACTGAAGGATGCTTGAGTCCTTGGGAATAGAGGTTAGGGTAGTTTGTTTATTAGCGGAATATAGAATGCTCCTTGCGGCAATAGTTTAGCAGTTCTTGGGGATAGTGGTTTAGAGATTTGCTCCAAAAAAATGACTATTTATTAAGAAGTTTTATAGAATCGAATCCGTGAGGAATAGAGGTTAGGATCTGTCCAGATGGTGCCAAGAGTATTTGATTTGTTTTTAAGGAAATATGTAGAGCATCCTTGAGAGCCAATAGTTTAGAATCTCTGTAATGTAAGTTATATATATTATATGAATTAATATATATACATATATAGTATAACTACACCAGGGCTGCCACGTCACTTTCTTGTTAAATTACAAGCTAATTATAAAATATTTGGCCATATCATGGATGATGCCAGGTCCGAATTATACATATATGATTAATGTTCATAATTAACATCAGTATACACAAAGTTTATATAATTACCCACAATGTAGACTATACCCATCTTCGTTTATGCTTACCTGACCATTCCATATTTCTATACCACCTACCTATAATGTCTTCAACTACCTTTCTGCCTCCTAACCTCAACTTAACACTACCATATTTCATACCTTCCTGAGCCCTCCCATACCTAAATTAGCTTATACCTACTCTCAACTTACCATACATTTACCCACCACCTGCTATACCGTATATCTATTTACCAAATACCACACCTGCTTATATATTTACCTATACTATTATCAACCTCAACCTGACTTACCTACCTTACGATGCCACATGCCTTGCTAACTACTTACCAACTCACATATCTGTCTTACACTACTTTCCAACACACCCTGTGCCTAACTTACTTAACTCCACCCACTGCCTCATCCACTTACCCACCTACCTGCTTACCTACTTACCAACCCACCTGCTTTATCCATACTTACCAAACCCACCTGCCTTATCCTACACTACCAAACCATCTGTATACCTACTTACCAACCCCCTGCCTAACTACTTACCTCCAAAAACCACCTGCTGTGTATGTGTTACCTACTACCTGGTTACCAACCCATCTGCTTTTACCTACTTATCCAAACCTACCTGTCACTACCATACTACCAACCCACCTGCCCTATCCTACCTTACCAACCCACCGCTGTCTTTTACCACTTACCAGACGCCACCTGAACCTACCACTTAACCATACCCACCTGGCCTACACCTACTTAACCAACCCACCTGATACCTACCTACTTACCAACCACCTGTCACTACCTATCTTACCTGATACCTACCTCTATTACTCTACTTACCACCCACCTGCCATACGCACTTTTACCAAACCCACCTCCCTACCCTACTACCAACACAGCATTATATGTCATTATACATATTTCAATTTATAATACTAATATAAATATATTTATATATTCAACTATAGTCAAGATAACCGTAATGAAACTAGAACACAGAAGCAATATGATAGATAGCTAAATGTGATACAGAAGGATAGATAGGAAAAGAAAGAATAGGTAGAGCTAGAGACAGATAGCTGTCCGTTTATATAGTGGTCCATATATGTATATACGTATAGCATATGTAAGCATATTTATTTGGAGGCGGTGTTTGTGTGATCGTGTCTGGCTTAACTTATTTGTGATATACAGTTTTAAGAATAAAATGCACCAACACAATATTCAATTCTTACGAGGACATGCATTATAAAGAAATGTCTTATATCCCAACTTCTATATATCTGTGCAATTCTTCTTGAACTCCCGGAAAGATAAAAAATATACTGGATATTCATGCGATTTATTCTTCACAAAATAGCCCTACAGCTGGCTCATAATTCGACCGTTTCCTGTCCTGCAGTTTCGGAGTTGGTCCACTCCTTAACGGCGCACAGAGCATTTCCTCTCTTAACTGGTAAATATCTCTTCAAATAAGAACTCTGGTTATCTACATCAATATGATACATAACAAATACTTATACTAGTTGTGAAAGAAGTTATTCCCCGCTTTTGAAAAGTGGAAATAAGAGAAAAAGGGTAGGGTAAATCGAGCGACCGGTGGATAGGACAGGCTGAGTCATACTGAAGTTCGACCGTTAGAGGGGGACTAATCTAGATATGGCGGTGGCATTCAATAGGGTTTCTTGCAAATGGAATGTGAAAGGTGTAATCTTGTAGTCATTTTTTCGTCCGTTTGTGTTTGTGTGTTTCGTCTGTCTTCGTATATCTGTTTGACTGTCTGTTTTTATTATTATTATTATCATTATTATGTCTGCCTCCCTACCTCCTTACCCCCCCTCCCCCCTCTTCTCTCTCTCTCTCTCTCTCTCTCTCTCTCTCTCTCTCTCTCTCTCTCTCTCTCTCTCTCTCTCTCTCTCTCTCTCTCTCTCTCTCTCTCTCTCTCTCTCTCTCTCTCTCTCTCTCTCTCTCTCTCTCTCTCTCTCTCTCTCTCTCTCGGTCTCGCTCGCTCTCCCCCTCTCTCTCCTCCCTTTCCCTCTTTCTCTCTATAATGAATATTTCAATCTTTCTGCAGCTTTCTTTCTCATACAAGCACGCGCACACATACATGCCCAGACTACATATCATGTAGAATTCGCATAAAAAAAAAAAATGATAATAAAAAAAAAGAAACAAGTAAAAAGACGAATGGAAGAACCTGACAGCCTGCGAACGCGCCACAGGCATTTTTGTTGTATTGATTCTTCAAGGACATAAAGGATAAAAGATACAGAGGTATATATATACATGTACAGGTCACGGCGGTGATTGCAGACTACACAATGCAAACACGTGAATGTATCACTGTTTATTGCACGAATACTTATGCATGCACGCGTATGTTTTCCTAAGAAGCATCGAAGAGAATGAATACGTTTACAAATATTCCAAATATTCTAATTAATTATTTCTCATTCCATATTCACAGGCGCGTCGGCACGTTTCTTAATTGACTCTACCGTGGCCGCAAGTGTTAGTGTTGTGTCTGCTTTCAACGTGGGGAGAGTGTGACGGATATTAAGAGTAAACAGGATTTTTTACACTGAAATTTCGTCGTGCGGATGAGCGAAAAAAAAAAATAAATAAACAGTAATTGTGCGTACTTTTGGAAGAATTAAGAAACTTAAGGGTAAAGGTGATAGTGTTATCGTGTGACTATCTGGTGATGGTGATTACAGCGGTTGCATGCAAGTTATATATTGATTTGTATTGCAAAGGCACCCTGTTGTTGAACGCTGATTTTTATTTCTTTACCTTTTTATTACCATTGTTGTGATTGTGATTTCCAGAGGGTATTTTTATTTTGAAATTGGTTCTCTATCTGGCCGCGCATTTAAATTATTTCTTAGACTTCTGCGACACATCAAGTCTCTACTCCAATAAAATACTTATACAAAGATATTATACACGTTTAGTTCAAGTATCAGTGAAAAAAAAAATAAGTTCTGCTCGAAATCACGACACTGAATTACTTACATAACTAATGGGAAACAGGGTTGATTGGACCAACAGAACCGCAGTTCATGATTATCATAATATAATGTCTTATATTGTTATATTACATTGCCACGGGTGATAATCTAAACAATCAATTATTATTACCATTATTGTCATTATTATCACCATTACTAGCATTATTATTATTATTAATACTATTGTTATTACTAGCACTGCCATTCTTACTATCATTATCAATGCCATCATCAATCTTAATCTGCTGTGATCATAATCAATATTATCATTTTCTGCTCATTTTCCTCCCAGGTCCACTGCATCCTTATCAGGGACTCAGCCAACGTTCCCTCGTAGAATACATGGCACGAGTCGGAGCACTTCGTCAGGAATTATCAGCAAAGATTAAGTTGATGTTAGTGATAACGCAGAAGGGCCACCTGTCCTTATCTTTATCGTCCCACTCAACATCTCATGACAAGAACGACCTTTTCTCAACGCCTGTTAGCGACGGAGAAAGCCAGTGACGGTTCAGAAAGCCAGCGAAAGTCAAGGAAAGCCAGTGACAGTTCAGATAAGCCAGTGGCAGATAAGAAAAGTCAGTGGCAACTAAGAAAAGTCACTGACAGTTCAGAAAGCCAGAGGAAGTCAAAGAAAACCAGTTAACGAAAAACAGTGACAATCAAGAGAGCCAGAGAGGGACCCATCCGCAACCATGGCTACGAAGTACATGTTAATAACGTGTTTCCTTTTGGCCATCGTAGTCTCTGTAAGCGCCGGTGCTGGGAATAAGATTAAAGGCAAAAAGAAGATTAAGAGCAATGTTTCTCGACCTCCGAATGTCATCGTTTTGTTTGCTGATGATCTCGGGTTCGGTGACCTCAGCTTCTCAGGTCATCCGACGTCTAGGTTAGTACGCCGTGTGTGGCCTTTATTAAGAGATAAGATGTGTAGAAATTATGAATAAATTATATATATATATATATATATATATATATATATATATATATATATATATATGGATAGAGAAATAAGAGAGAGAGCGAGAGAGAGAGAGAGAGAGAGAGAGAGAGAGAGAGAGAGGGAAGAGGGAGAGAATAGGAAAGAGCAGAGGGAGGGTAGAGATAGAGAGAAGGGGGGGAGAGAGAAAGAGAGTGAGATGAGAGAGAGAAAGAGAAGAGAGAGGAGAGGGGGGGGAGAGAAAGAGAAAGGAGAGAGAAGAGAAAAAGAGAAAGAAAAAAAGAAAGAAAAAGAACTGAAAAAGTAAAAAGAGAAATATCCCCAAAAGAGAAGGAAATATCGTATCCCCGTATCATAAATGCCTCACATTAAATTCCTGATGCCTACTGTCTCTTAAACCCCACAGAACGCCTCACATCGATCAGCTGGCGGCGAATGGGAGGTTCTTCAACCAGTTCTACGTCACGAGTCCTGTCTGCAGTCCTTCCAGGTTAGCAGAAATCTGTCTTCTGTTAAGTCTGAACTGGAATCCGTGGTATTTCTGTTGAATTTTATGAGGTCTTCTGCTCGTGTGCGTGTAGAGACAAGAGTGTGTTCTAGGTGTGTTAGCTGAAATTAACTGCTTGTGTGTTCGTATGCAATGGTGTGTGTGTTCGGTGGATCCTGCTTAATACATTATCCTACTTACCAACCCACTCAACTAAGCTTCTATTCGAAACCTTTCTCTCCTGTTCTCTTATTCTTTATTGTCAATTTCTCATGCCGTGTTGCTCTCGTACATTCCTCCCTAACAGTTTATGGCTGCTCATCCTTGTCTCTGTCTATGCCTCATGCTATTATACGCGATAATGTACCCTGAGGTCTCCCATGCCTCTCTTGATCTTCCTGACCTCTGTGTGTCCTAACTCGCCTCACATCGTCTGCTAATCTACCTTCCCATCCATCCTCTACTCCTGCGTTCTCTCCTTCCTCACTCGATCACCATACTCTCTAATCCCCCTCATTACTCCTACCTCTCGTTGAGCGCCATACCCTCACTCCTCACATTCTCTCTCTCTCTTCCCGTCTCCCTAACTCTCTCATTACCTCTCTCTCTCTCTCCAGTACTCCTCTACATCTCTCTCATCTCTCGCGCTCTACCTCGTCTCTCCATTACCCTTTAATCCTCTCTCCCTCCTCTCTACTCTCCATCACCCCTCCTCTCTCAGTGCCTCACTCTCATTCACCATCCTCTCTTCCCTACTCTGACTCACTCTTATCCTCCTAACCCTCCCATCATCACCTGCTCCCTCTACCCTCTCTACATTCCCACTCATTTCCACCTCTCTCGCTCCTCATCTCTCTATACTCCAACATCTCTCAGAGTCACTCACTCAATACTTCTACCTCACATCCTCCTTCCTACTCAGCATCTCACCCAACATCCGACTTGATCGCCTTGTTCCACAGCGCCCTTCTCTACCATACGCGTCACTCGCCAAGGATCCGGAGCACGCTGCTCTACTCCTCCATCCTACGTCTATTCCAACCTCCATCAGCATCCACACCCTCTACATGGTCTATCTCGACGCAATAGACACACAATAACTCGCGCTACGAGCGTTCTTCCACGGCTCTAACGCTGAGGTTATGCCAGAGCGCACTGAGCCTCGTGCGCTCGCGCGTACTTTGATCGCGAAGATACGCTATGTAAGGCTCTCCGTTATGAGCGTGCTATCTATAGACCAAACCAACAACTGGGGTTGAGATGCATGGTGCCGCGTTACGCCTTACTGTACTCGAAACTGATCCGCTTCGCGTACCATAGACGTCTAGCATTCTTATACCGCGAATCACCTTAAATTAAACGAATTAATCTTCCTATTACACCTATTTCCAGACCCTAAGTAAGACAACACTCACCTACCTTTGCAAAATACAGAATCTTCTTAACGACGTATATCTACCTCTTACCGCTACAGTGCACTATTTATCTCTGTACAGAGACCGACCTGAATCGACCGTGAATGTGTTGACTATACCAACCAGCCTGTCACCATACGACCCAAACCCGCACCAGTGACTATGTAATCACCTAGATTATACCACTCTCACGACACATATTCGATAAAGCTCTAGAACCATGCCAAAATTCAATAGAGCTACACGTCTACATACTATACTTATGTCCCTCACACTACTAGCCCCGCCACCATATTGTAGATGTTCATCATACTTAATGACACGACAACCTCCAGCACATCACAACCAATCCGTACAGAGCACACACACCACACCCCCAACATTGACTACCCCACACAGCATTCCCGTCACCACAAGCGAAAAAAAGCCGCGCGACACCCCGCAGAATTATGTGAGGCGGACGTGTGGTGGCGGCGCTCCACTGCTATTATGTCGTATTTGTTGACCCGCTCTGCCCTACGTCCATGATCTTTCTTGTATGCTGTGTGTGCACCCACGCACCCGAAGAGTGACCAAAGCCCATAAATGAGCCGACTGAGTTCTTTTTTTTTTTATGGACCCCCCAACGCACACACGCCTCCCGGGGCGAGCACCCAAACCATTAGTAAAACAGAAGACGCGCACATACGAACATACATCGATTCACCCAGCAAGTGCCACAACACAACAATTATCTGATGTACACACAACACTAAAGACAGCATCATACAAGATTGTTGCGATCCACACAATAAATAAAAAGAATATCCCAATACACCAACATAATCTTCTGCCCATCTCTAACGGACTACTCGTCTCATAACAGTGTCGTTGTCTCGCATGTGCGCTCCTTAGACACCATAATCGTATACAAGCCCCAACCCTACGACTACCTCAATTCCACCCACCATTGTATCTCATTTTCAGGCTGTTGTTGTCCAGGAACAACAAAAATCTCAAAACAGAACGCTCCACTCTCCCCTCACATATGTACTTATTCCAGACGCCGACAACTCTCTACAGAACAAAAAGCTCCAGCTAAACGTATAAGCTACCCACCGAGTGTCATATAACCAACAAAAGTAAGCAGCCACAATATCACAGCCACCCCGAATATCTTAGTCGGTCTGTGACCGCACCAGTTCAGTCTCCTCGCACAGTGTGGAACAAGGATCCCTGGAGAGTCAGGGACCAGAGGAAAAAACCAATGAATGCCACACAAGGCAGAACGCTACTCGCGGACGCACTATCGAGCTTCACAGGCACCGCCAGCAAGCATCACACTACGGCGTGCCTACTCAACATCCACACACTCGCATAGATGTTACCACTCGCCGCACATCCCTGCCGTCCCCAGACAGGCCAGGCGCACCACGCATGCACTCCGCGACAACATCGCTGGAGCACACCGCGCACACAATGATACAGCTACATGATCCCCATGTACTACCGCAGTCGAGGCTAGCGCCGACGGAGCATTCGAGAGCGTGGGATAAGACACAACCAACAAAGGTATTGGCGTGCGGTGGTGTTTTGGCTGATGTGAGTTGGAGTTGTTTGTGTTTGTTCTTTTGTGTTTCTTAGTTGTGTAACGGAAAATGAAAATACAAATGCTTCTAGTAAATATTAACATCTCCTAGTTCTCCACGACTAGAGCCTAGAAGACCACCTCGTAGTCGATCGCGATGATCCCACCCACCCTCGCTGTCGTCGCTGCAATAGCCAGTGCTTGTGGATCGCATGGTGTCTGATCGTGGTTGTGTGCTGTGTTGTGTGGTGTGTAGGTGTGTGTAGTGTGTGTCTGTGTGTGTGTGTGTGTGTGTGTTTGTGTGTGTTGGGTGGGTGTGTGTAGTCACACACATGGGAGCATTACTTAATTGATTTATTAATTGAGACTTTTTACTCTGGATCTGAGCTTTTTCCCCAGAAAACTTTTGAAAGAAGAATATGTTTTTTCATGAAAGCATGTTCGAGGCTTTTAAAGTAGATTCCTAATTCACTTTTAAAGATGTTTTAGAAACGGTGATTTTCTTTTATTTATTAATTTCTTCAAGGAATCCATCCAACCATCTTTAAAAAAAATGATTTTTTTTCTTATTTTTTTTTCTGTGGCGAACACAGCCTTATTCAGTACTTCGTATCTTTGGTTTCTTATATTATAAATTTTCCAACAGCCCACAAACACCTTTTGACGATTTCTAAAAACAGTATATTTTTACCATTTCTTTTTATTTTTAACAACACACTTTTTTCCTCTTTTTTTAATCAGATTTATTGCTGCTGCACTTTTTTTTTTCTTTCTTTTTTCTTTTTACTATATTTTCCCCCCACTTCCTCAATGTCTTGCAGCAACACAACCATCTTGGAACAGCCGGTATCTCTCCCCACGCTCTCGAGTCGCTACTTGAACCGCGCTCTCGGCTTCATCAGCGACGCCCATCACAAGAATCAGTCCTTCTTCCTCTACTTCCATCAGGTAAGTAGGTACCACGTGTGTTGGATTGTAAGTTATAGGGCAGTGTAAGTAGGTTTAGGTAGCAGTACGTGGGTTGGTAAGTAGGTAAGCAGGTAGGCAGGTGGGTTGGTAAGTAGGTAAGCAGGTAGGCAGGTGGGTTGGTAAGTAGGTAAGCAGGGGGTGGTAAGTAGGTAGGCGGATCGTAGGTGGGTTGCGTACGTAGGGATAGGCAGGAGGGTGAGGGTTGGTAAGTAAGGTAGGCAGGTGGGTTGGTAAGTAGGTAGGCAGGTGGGTTGGTGGATAAGTAGGTAGGCAGGTGGTTGGTAGTTAGGTAGGGTTCGTTGGTAAGTAGGTAGGCAGGTGGTTAAAGGTATAAGTAGCGTAGGCAGCGTGGGGTTGGTAAAGTAGGTAGGCAGGTGTGTGGTGCGTAAGTAGGATGCAGTGTATGGTTGAGTTATGAGTAGTAGGCTAAGGTGTACTATATACGTATGACGTAAGTAATAGGTAGCAGTGTGATGAGTTGGTAAAGTAAAGGTAGGCAGGTGTGTGTTGGTGAAGTAGGTAGCTATAGAGTGGTTGGTAAGTAGGTAGGGCAGTGTAGTGGTAAGATATATAATAGCATATAAGGATGGTTTGATAAGTAGTTAGAGCAGCTGGTTTGGTAAGTAGTAGGCAGGTGTGTGTAGTATTATAGTTAGCTAAAGTGAGGTAGTCATGGTAGGTTAGGTATATATAGGAGTAGGCTCAGAGTAGAGTAGTTGCGTAAGTATGTAGTAGCATGAGATGGGTGTATGAAGGTAAGTAAGTAGTAGGCAGTAGTAGTGGTAGAGTATGTTAGAAGGCAGGTGGGTATGATCTCGGCTATAAGTGTAACGGTTAGGTTCATGGTGGTACTACTGATGGTATGTATAGGTAGGCAGTGGGTTTAGCGTATAGATATAGGTTAAGCCTAAGATAAGTGGGGTTAAGGTATATGATATATGGTGAGGCTGGTATGGTTGGTAAGTATAGGTATAGCTAGTAGTGATATAGGTAAGTACGGTAAGCAGGTGGGCTTGTAGGTAGTGGTAATGCGAGTGTTGGTGCGTATAGTAGGTAGGCAGACGTGGGTTTGCGTAAGTAGGAAGTCAGTTAGGCAGGTGGTTGGTAGAGTTAGTAAGTGTTAAGCAGGTGGGTGTGTGTGCCGTTAATAAAGGTAGGCAGGTAGGGTTTCGTAAGTAGATGTAAGCATGTGTGCGTGTGGTTAAGTAGCGTAAGCAGGTTATGGGGGTAAGTAGCCGTAGGCAGGTTGGGTGGTAAGTACGTAGGCAGGTGGGTTGTGGTGATAAGTAGTATGGCAGGTGGGGTTGCGTAAGTAGAGTAGGCAGGCTGCTGTGGTAAGTAGGATAAGCAGGTGCATGGTGTGGTTATGCAAGAGTAGCAGGTGGGTTGGTAAGTAGCTAGTCAGGGTATGCGTTTGTTAAGTAGGTAAGCAGATGGGTTGGTAAAGTAGGTAGCAGGTGGTTGGTAAGTAGTTAGCAGGTGGGTAGCGTAAGAGGTAAGCAGATGGTTTGGGTAAAGTAGGTATGGCAGGTGGTGGTAAGTAGCCGTAAGCATTGTGGCGTTGGTAAGTAGTCGTGTGGTCAGTAGTGGGTAAGGAGGTAGGCAGGTGGGGTGGGTTAAGTAGGGTAGGCAGGTGAAGTTGTGGAAGTAGGGTAAGCAGATGGCGTGGTAAGTAGTAAGCAGTGTTGGGTTGGAATAGGTAAGCTGGGTTGGTAAGTAGGTAGCAGGGGTTGCGTAAGTAATAGTTAGGTAGGCAGGTGGTGGGTAAGTAGAGGTAAGCTTGAGAAGTAGGTAAGCATTAGGTATGGAGGCAGGTAGGTGAATATGTAGGTTAAGTAGGTAGGAGGTAGAAAGGTAGATAAGCATTAAGTAGGTAAGTAGATGGTCAGGTAAGCAAACAAAGGATGGGTTATCTACTTTGGTAATTATTATAAACTTTATGTATACTGATGTATTATGAACATTAATCATATATGTATAAGTCCTGGCATCATCAATATTGACCAAATATTTTATACATTACTTAATTAACAAAGAAAGTAACTTGGCAGATCCTAACTACTATTACCAGAGATTCTAAACTATTGCCCAAGGATGCTCTATATTCCTTAATAAACAAATCAAACATCTTGCCACCATCTTGGCAGATCCTAACCTCTTTTCCTCAAGGATTCGGATTCTAAACCTTCCTTAATAAATAGGCATTTTTTTGGCAGATCCTAACCACTATTCCCCAGAGACTCTAAACTATTGCCCAAGGATGCTCTATATTCCCTAATAAACAAAAGAAACATACCCTAACCTCTATTCCCCAAGGACTCTAAGCCTTCCTTCATAAAGAGCCAATTTTTTGGCAGATCCTAATCACTATTACCCAGAGATTCTAAACTATTGCCCTAGGATGCTCAATATTCCCTGATAATCAAAGCAAACATCTCGACATCTTAAACAGATCCAAACCTCTATTCCCCAAGGATTCTAAACCTTCCTTAATAAACAGCCAATTTTTAAACAGATCCTAACCACTATTACCCAGAGAATCTAAACTATTCCCCACAGATTCTCTCTATATTCCCTGATAAACAAAGCAAACATCTCGACACCACCTTAAACAGATCCACCACCCACAATTCGCATCCAAAAAATTCCACGGCAAAAGCGCCCGCGGGAGAACCGGAGATGCGCTGATGGAGCTGGACTGGATGGTGGGCGAGATCACGCTGCTCCTGAGGAAGCTGAGGATAGATTCGTCGACGGTGATCTGGTTCGCTTCGGATAACGGGTGAGGAGCGTGTGTTGTGTGTGTGAGGGGGGGGTGAGTGCGAGTAAGTAGAGAAAGGAGAGCGAGAGAGAGAGCGAGAGAGAGAGAGAAGAAGAAAGAGAAAGAGAAAGAGAGAGAGAGAAAGAGAGAGAAAGAGAAAGAGAGAAAGAAGAGAGAAAGAGAAAGAGAGAGAGAAAGAGAGAGAGAGAGAGAGAGAGAGAGAGAGAGAGAGAGAGAGAGAGAGAGAGAAGAGAGAGAGAGAGAGAGAAGAGAGAGAGAGAGAGAGAGAAAGAATATGAATGAGCGAGACGCCTCCACATCATAACCACCCCCATAATTGACATCAACGCCCCTACCCTCAGACCGAGCCTGACGCGGCACGAGCGAGGGGGGTGCGCGGGGCCCTTGCGCTGCGGGAAGGGCACGACGTGGGAGGGCGGCGTCAGAGTTCCGTCCTTCGTCTACTGGCCAGGGAAGGTCAGGGCAGGTCAGTTCACTTTCTTTGTTCCAAATATATAAGTGGATATCCGGAGGATGTTCAAAATCAAAATGCGAATATTAGGATACAAATGGAAAAGAATTAATATTTAAAGCAGTCTGGATATCTTATCTTAGCTTGGCCTCTCCCCCAGGTCGGACGAATGGCCTGGTGTCGTCGCTCGACATTCTGCCCACCCTGGCCGCTCTTACGAACGCCAACACATCCAGCCTGACATTGGATGGCGTGGATGTGTCCTCTCTCCTTTGGTCGCCGGATAATAAGGTATTATGTGACCTGTAGACTTTACTAGAACTTGTATATCGTATTATATCCATAAACATGTCATTAACACGAAGCAATATTGAACAGAGCCCACGGGAGATGTTCCCGGTGTACTCCGAGGGGCCGGCGAGGGCCACGGATCCCTACGCTGTCACGGACGGCAAGTTCAAGGCCCACTTCTTCACCAAGGGATCAGGTACGTCCTTTGGTGGTGTTTTTTCTCTTCGGTTCTTTTTTCTTTTCTTTGTTTTATATGGACGTTTCGCGACACATTTGTTAGTGGTATATTTATTAGAATTAATATACTGGCGAGTCAGTAGGCCTCCTTTCTGTTCTCTGAAGAACCACGACCATGACCGTCGTTATCCTCCACAGATCTGTCTGACGCCAGCAACTACGACCCGATGTGTCCTCAGCGCCACCCTCTCACGCGCCACGACCCGCCTCTGCTCTTCGACATACAGCAGGACCCCGGGGAGCGTTACAACCTTGCAAACGACACTCTGTACCAGTGAGTAATACGGCATTGGCATTCTCTGACACTCTGTGCCAGTGAGCAATATCGCATTGACCAGTTAATAATACATTCTACACTTGTGGCGAGCATAGTATCACTGTACAGCAGTGTCAGTGTGTACGCCCTGCATAATCCGGTACTGCACATAACCTTAATGTTTCTCTATTAAGTATCTCTCTCCTCTCCTTCCCAGGCCGGTACTAGAAGCCTTAACCAAATGGAGAAACGAACACATTGCCAACGTAACGTGGATGCCTCCTCGCACTCGCGCCCTCGACGCCCACGCCCAGCCCTGCTGCACTACGCCCTCCTGCAACCCCTTCCCCGGATGCTGTGACTGCCCGAGAGCCGCTCTGAACCCTCTGGAAAGGCTCGATGTTTCCAAACCTAAACAGAAGAGTCGCCATCATGAGCCAATGAATTAGCCAAATTTGGATGGTCACTTTTTTCTTTATTCATTTGTTATTGTGGTTCGTTACAACACTGTTTTAGTGTATTGGGAAGAACAGAGGTACCTACTTACCCATGTTTACCTCCTTCCTAGTAGCTAAGCGAATGTTTGCCTTTGGAATATAGACTATCACTTGTATATATGAGACACTTGTGGATAACCTGTGTGACCTAGCATAGCCTGGCACGAAAACCGTGCACTCTCGAAAAGACACAGAGCAAGTTTAAATATGTCACACTGGGTTTACAAGAAATCTTTAAACAAGTGTCCGGCGAGGTTGAAGATGTGAACAAATGAGACGATTTTATGAATGATTCTTTAACATAGCAACTGCAAATAAATCATTGCTTTCACTATTTCTTTTCTTCGTTTTTCGTGGTCGGCGATTTTATAACCATCACTTTATATGAATAAAGTTTGTAGTTTCCAAACAAACATATATATATGAATACATGCACACATACGTGAATACATCTGCCGTACACCTCATTTTACAAACATGCAAGCAGTGTTTTTATAAGTCAAATACACAGAACGGTTTACATGTTGGATGGAAATGCATTGACTGAATTTCCCTTTATTGTGTACACCACCGCCTCTCTACTTAGACCACGACAAACACACACGCGCGCACGCATGCATGCGCACGCACGCACGCACATACACGCAGATACACGCGCGCGCACACGCACGCACGCATACGTACGCACAAGGTCTATATAAGTACTTATATAGACCTTGCGTACGCATGCACATATATGCACACACACACACACACACGCACACGTATGCGCGCGCGCCACCCACACACACACACACACATATGACTGCAGAGAGAGAGAGAGAGAGAGAGAGAGAGAGAGAGAGAGAGAGAGAGAGAGAGAGAGAGAGAGAGAGAGAGAGAGAGAGAGAGAGAGAGAGAGAGAGAGAGAGAGAGAGAGAGAGAGAGAGAGAGAGAGAGAGAGAGAGAGAGAGAGAGAGAGAGAGAGAGAGAGAGAGAGAGAGAGAAAAGGCAAGTAAATGTATTTTGCCCCAATGCTGTCCATCTGAAAAAAATTAATAAATTCCGTCTTCAAATCTTCAAACAGAAATCATTCAGCAGAATTAAAAAAAAATATCTTGTAGACTTTCTGAAAGCAAACCACAATTGCTACTGAATGTAATGATAGAAAACAAGAGAAGCACAGGCTGTGTAAAACCTTAAGAGGCCTATACAATTTACAAGAATTTGGTGCTTTAACTTTCAGCATGTAGCAGGTCTAAAGTATAAAGCATGCAAGTCAAAAGAGGATGTATAGAAATAGTAGAAAATATCAGATACTTCTCACAGTTTAATGACTGAAATGTGAAACAACAAGTCATCAGAATTACCTGGTGGTTATCTTAGTCAATAGAATTATACTGGTAAGAATATATTAAATACAGAAAGGATAATATACACTGAACAAATAGACAATTCACATCATTATCCAATAAGTACAGAGCTGAAGAAAAAGTAATGTTTTTTTTTATTCTCATCAGTGCTATGATAGTTGAAAAGATCAAAGAGTTTTACAAAGTATGAAGAAAAGCTTAAGTTTGTACTCTAGTACCTGTGGCTAACTGTCTTTCACAGATGATGCTAGCTTGGAAGTTGATAATATACACACAACTGTGACACTATAATGGACTTACTTAAAACTGCTTTGTCATAATCATTAAAACCTGTCTATAGCTGTACCTATCAACTAATCTCTATGGAAAGATCTTTTCTATAGGGTCAATGTCTCATTTCTTCATAACTGACACATAATTCTCATATACATTGCTTATTTTGTAAAAATACAACAATTGTAAAAAATGTGAACCAGTTTTGTTCATCATATAATCCTTACTTTTGTGTCTTACTGTACAGGTATTCCCCTTTAGATAATGTAGAATGAAGATGGGTCCTCATAGTACTATATTTGATTTTAGTTGACTTTTTGTTTGAACAACTCAAGTTAAAGAGGATTATTTTTGTAATATTTCATTATTGTAAAAATATTCTTTTACAAAAACGAATCTTACATGATGATATGAGAAGTGAAATTAATGCACACCAAATAAACTAGTCATAAAGATATATGGGACATAAAACATTTTATATAAATGTATACTAACACAGCATGAAGGTCATACTTTTATCACTCGCATGTTTAATATTGTTCTATGCTTCCGAAGTTTTTGAAATAAATCTATTATTCAAGATCAGCTGTCATTGGTTACATTCAAAGACAGGTGCTCTGAATGTTCATGATTCTGTCTAAAAATGTTTTGCTTACCTAGATGAATACTATAGTAAATGTCTGATATCTGGCTACCATAGCAAAAAATCATATTGAAATATTGAAATATTACTAAGATAAAACTGCTTGACAAATACTGCAAGTAAATTTAAGTACGGACTCAAGTAATTTCAAAAGTGTATTTTTCTCTAATTCAAACATTTTTTTACAGGTTTCATCCTTAAGAAATAATTTATGCATTACTACTAAAAACATTGCTAAGTAGGTATAAATAATTTCCATTCTTGAAAGTTCACAATTCAAGATTTAATATAGCATCATTAACCAAGGGTAAAAGTTCACATTTGCATAAAACAATGGCTTCTCTCTTACTAATTGCTTTAGTTAAGCTGTCTGCAAAATATAAAATAATGCTCTCGATGAAAATCAAAAGCTTTACTCTCAAAAGTAGCACACACTTTCTTATGCTGCTATGAATGCTAAATGAACATGCATGCTAACTTACCTAGTCTTTGATATCCTATGGCACTTTTAAGGGAATACCCTATGAAAGTCTTTTGACCTTGAGTTCTTGCAAAACTCTCCATTAAAAAACATGACTGCTGACCTACTAACAAAAAAGCCTATAATACAGCTAGAAGGAAACTAATATATTTACACCACATTGATGTACAGAAATGTGAGTGATTAAGGCTCTGTCTGGCAGCAAATTGTTGGCAAGCACATTATACTATTGATCAGTTAACTCTGGTATTCAAGAAAAAAAATGTCTTTTTAGCTCATATATTATCAAGGCTTTGTAAAAAGCTGCATTGAAATCTTGTATTACTTACATACCAGATACTGCAATATCAGCTCTAGCTCATCCAGTTGAAAAGAATAGCACAGCTTGCAAATATTATATTTTTAAAAAATAAATTTCAGCCAAAAAATTCACAAAAATATCTTATCATAAAGAATGCACTCGTTATGTCTATGGTTCTTAACATCTGCAATCTGGGAACATGCTAGATATTGTATCCTGGACTTCTACAACATATCAAATTCTGCGCTCCATTAATATACTAATATAAATTTGTCATAAACATGTGTTGTTATAATGTTCCTTTGTAAATTTACAAATTGTTGCAAGCTACTCAATAAGAGAACTTATTAAATCCTACTTGATTAGAAACCTTTTAGGTTAGGTGGACTTTGGATAAATTCTGATGTTTTCCATTTTTGACTAAAAATGCATAAACTTGACAACTGCACAAATACAAAATATTATTATGCTACACATTACAGTGTTCCAGTGCACAGGTTAAGAACCACTGGGTTTTAATGTAATACTACGAATGACATGCATGCATTCATAGATTCATACCATGTTATCTGTTACACTACCACATTCTTTTGTGTCCTATTAATACTGCAATTTGTAAGTTTAAAGAAAGTTATGGGCCAATAGCAAATGGGTATAACCAGACAGAATATTTAGCATCTATGGCTCTTCTACCATCCTTAAAATGAGTCAGATTTGAACCTGCAGGATTCATTTTTCTAAGTACTAAATTCTAGAGCATTGTAAACTATCCTCACCATGCACTTTAACTGTTTTTGCCCTAATCATTATGGCACATAATTGACTTGCATTGGAATTTCATCATTTACCATTGCAATAACACCTTTGAAATAGTCCTATATTGTTTATTTTAGATTTTGAAAATGCTTATATCTTGCTTCTGATTTCTGTGCTTCTTATATCTAGTTAATCATAAACTGACTATTGTACAATTACCAGTTTTCTGCATGCATTTGCATACAATACTTATGCTGCATGAAGACAAATTAACCCAAGATTAGTTTAACTTGAACCATGCATTCGATGCAAAAGATATGCGTGACATATCACAAAATCCTATATGTTCAACATATCTACATATACAAATACAGAATGTACTTAAGGTTGTAAAGTTTATATTTACAGCAATAATGTTTTATTTATATATATATTTTATACATAAGAAAAGTTGATACCAAGTCTTAAAGTCTAAACTAAATAAATATCAATAATACAGCAATAGAAAATGCTCATACAGGAGCGTCACTGTTTATACATACAATCTTAGTGACACAATTTCCATGCTTCGGCAATTAAAAACTTCATCCTACAATATATTAATAATTCCAGAGATTACATTAAAGATAATATCAATTAACTGACATGCTGCAGTATGAATAACAAATCGGAGGGCTATAGGTATGTAGTGCTTTCTTCCTTAGTCTGAGTGGAGCATTGAACAAATTATTACTTATAGCATTATTTGAGGAAAAAAGGACTATGCTTTAAGCTAGTACTTCTTCACAAGGAGATTCACGATGTGGCTTTTCTCTTATATTTTAAAACATTTTTCACACTTAATTTGCATTTGAAAATAACAAAGTATGCCTTCTATATAAAAAAAAAATATATATATACACAGCTACATGGAATTTTATTTGAAATTAGCAGTTTTTCTTGGTATCTTTGGACACACAGACTCGGCACACATTATATATCATCCTCTTTTTATATCAAATTATATAAACAAATATACAATTTACATTAAATCAACCACTGACTGGAATTACTTTTTTTACAGTTATGTTGAAAGAAAAATATATAAAACTGATATTACAAAATGTTAAAATAAATATACAACTTTCTCTCATTAGAACTAATGTTTGACTGACAAAATTAACACAAAGGTGAAGGTAAAGATAATAGAATAAATAAATTCAAGACTTTGAGTTATAATGGGATTCAGTGTGGTTTATCTTAAGGTACACACACACACGCATTATGAGTTAATGCTTACCCACTTAAAAGTCAAGTCTCAGAAATTCTCTTTGCATATAAGTTAAATATCTTATTCCAAACATTTAATTAAATACCATACATTACCATTATTTGGAACAGAATATTTACTGACATGAGTTATAAACAACTGGTTAAAGAAAATACATTGTGAAAGGTAAAGAAAAGATGTATCACAACTAATTTTCATGAAAAAGATGTATTTTTTTTGCACAGTTACTCTGATATCAATAAGGATAAATGTTAGGAAAATGGACTTGTTGCAAGTTTAAATCACTATATGTTTACCTCTACTTTATTATGTTATTGCTGAGTACTGCTCTATTTTGACTTCTACCAGACATTTTTGACAATCAGTGCACAATTTACTTGTGATATCAAAAACCCCTAATTTCATTACCCAAACCAAAAGAATCCATCATGATCGGTTTGCATAATTGTATAAGGTTTATATACACTGTATTAAAAGAGGAAGAATAAAACCACCATATACAGGTGTCCTTAAGGATCTATGATACATTTAATGGTATAACCATTGAATAAGCTAGAATTGCCACCGCTCGCTTGAGAGGACGACACTGATCACTTTTCTGATGCATCCGTTGTCGGCCCATAAAAGATGAGTTCTGGAATCTGGCCGCCTTGGACTCCAGTGCCATTAGTGCTTTCTGAGGAACAGTGGAACATGAATGTGACCGCCCCTACAGTGACCTCGCTCATGCCCTCCTGGCCAAAGTAGGATAGTTCGGCGCCATCTAATATAGCTGAAGCTGTGTAGTACACGTCCCTCTCGACTTGTACAGGGTGGGCGAAGTAAACATGGAAGGTGTTGGAGGATCCATCAGAGAAGAATTTTGTGGTGCTCTCAGCAAGAATCTAGAGAGATAATGACATGCAAGATATTAGTAAATGGAAAGAGAGAGAATAACCTGCAAGATACCAGCATATAGAGGGGATGTGGTGGGTAGTTTCTGAGAGCTATTGTTCTGAGAATTATCCGTTACATTTTCAGCAATTTAAACTGATTTACTTTGTTACTGAATATTCTCTCAGGGTTGTTTCTATCCTGTACCTCTGAAAGATATGGTACCTAACAAGGATAAAGACACTCTTTTATATATGTGACTACAAATACACAAGGATGGCATAATCTTCCAAACAAGAACTCGCTGCCTTATACAAAATAAAAGTGAGTCTTCCCAGTAAATATCTCTCCATAACAAACATAAACATTCCAAATTTCTGTGTATATACTTAAGTCAGTTATCAAATAATCATTCAGTTACTTCCTCATCCTACTTCTTCAAAAAAAATCAAACTTGCACATATTACGTGACAACACTTAACCTTACATAGAAACAAAAAATACGTTCATAATAAGTGATCTGGTACATTACCTCTCCATATTTCTTTAGCTCAATCCTGACACTGTAATCAGCTGCACCACTCGAGGACCCATACAGACCATACCCAACAATAAATATCCGTTTATCGACCATGAAGTTTATCGAATCAACTCTCCCTCTGTAGCGCCACTGGTTACTTCTGTAGGCCGATGACTGGAATCTGTAGGATTGTGTACACATGATGTTTAGATGTCTTGACCTATTTATAAATACTAGATATTCTTTCATAAAGAAGTATACCATATATATAGAGTGAACATTAACAATTTAACAAAAAAAAGAGAACAATTCTGTTTTGAAAACAAAACAATGACTCAAGAACAACTGCAAATAACACTAAATGTTTACTGTCTGTAAAAATCATAAAAATACTGAGGAATGCAAAACTTGATCTTACCTATGGCATATTTGTTTCTTTAGTCCCTGTCGCGGCTTAACTGGGTAGGCAACAGCAGGCTTGTTGCGAGCTGTGAAGTGCAAAAAGAGGTCTGTGGTCTCCTGCAAGGAGAGAATACCCGACTGTGCTGCCCCGTTTGCGAATTCTCCGAGTTCCATGCATGGGATGCGGATTAGATTCAAGGCTGAGCTCAGCACCTGCCCGTAGGTGAGGTTAAATTAAGATATCTTACCTAAGAGACATATGTACATTTTTAAATCACAGTCAAAATTATGCTTATGAAAGAGGTAAAAGACTATATCCCACATTAACACAAAGTATTTAGCAATCCATAGTTATCACAAGATTGAAGACTTAAAAGAACAGATTAAACAGATCACATTTTGAACCCTGAAACAATAAGACAAGGTGGAAAACATCAAAGACTCCTACCTTTCGTTTATTGTCAGGAGAGGGATCTATTTCTTGACGAGTGCACTCTGCCTCAGCCCATGATAAAGCTGCCTCAAACAAAATAATCTCACGGCAATTCAGCGTTTCTCTTGAAAGGACACTTGTTAGAGTAGGAAAGTCAATATCTACAAAACCATCTGACTGCAGTGCCATCTCAGCCTGAAATGGAGACTTAAAATAAGTACCTTGGAAGATACCATTCCAAAGAAAGAAAAAGAATAAAAAGAAAACAAAAAAAAGGAAAGAACACAAGTGAAAGAAAAGAGAATATGAGAGAGATAAAAGACAATAATTTGAACATACTATAATTTCAAAGAAGAGAATTAACACTGAAGCCTAACATACTTCCCAAGACATGCATCACAGATCAATGAAAATATTACCATTTCATCATTCATTTATCTATCCTTCTATTTCCTTGCCCTACTATACTATTGTTCTATAGATTTTCCTTAAACATAATTGCTTCACAGACGGTTGTTATTAAGGGCTGATCTCAGTCTTAACTCTTACATACCAAGAAGAAATTTTCTCTTTTTATAGTCATTACTATCATTGCCTTTATCATTACTATTATCTTTCTCTTAATAACAGTAGTAATAAGAATAATTTTGTAATGAAAATTTAAGGAATCACATAACCAAATGAATTCAGTAGGCCTAGTAACTGACTCCTTAGTGACTTAGCATTTTTGGAGCCAACTAGAGAAGATCCCTGCTATTTGTCATTTAATCCATTGGACCTGATGTATTGCAGTCACGCAATGGAAAACTTGATTTGAGGGGCGGGTGACGTGAACATGCCGCCATCGGGCAAACTGGCTGCGGCCTGGGTGACGCGAACTTGTCTTCATAAGCAAAGGTCAGGGTGACTTAAAAGACTTGCTACAAGCGCACAAACCCCTTGGGAGTGTGATTTGACTCATTTCGTGCTTAGAAGGAATGTAACGTCTGTAAGCAGTGACTAGAAGAGCACCGGCTCCAGGGAATATGCTATTTCCATGCTGCTCACCATATTCCTGGGCGCTATGACTGGCGGCACAGGTTGCATTACGTAAAATTGAAAATCAAAAAAGATATATGACACAAATAACCCATTGTGGCACATTTTTTTTCCATTGCACGGAGTTATTTACTACATAGAGAGACGATATGGAGTCTGTGCAAGGAAAATAATAGTTTTTCATGTGAAAATAATATAAGTGTAAAAACTTTTGGACCCATAATGACAAAAAAGTGAAGCGTGATTAAAAGTGTATCCACAATTGTCAGGGATGAAAAAAAGAAATGACAAGTAATGGGGATCCCTTGCATATGTAACATAAATCAAATCAATTCATAGCAGACAGTGCATGCAATCATTCTCAGCATCAACTCCTAAAAATAAAGGTAGGTAGTATATTTTGCCACCATAACTATATCAGTTTAATCACAAAAGGCACTAAATTCCTTGGTGATAGATACCTGTACATCTTTAGCCTAATGCCAAAATAACCAAAATAACCTTAAAGTATATAAATTTGTCAATAGCAATGACCACAAGTAATGAAGACTCCTTTGACAAAAGTTCTTTAACAACAGCTAAGACGCACAAAAGGGTAGTAGTAACAAATAAATGGACAAAATACCATCATTCATAATATCAATTAACACAATGGTTGCAGATGGCATGCTATGCAGCCATGTCCACTGTAATTTTAGTTTATTAATTGTGTTTATACATAGATGCTCCACAAGTACTTACTCACCAAGGAGTCAATTAATGGTCCTACTTCTTTCACCTGATTACCCTTTTCCTTGATTTTTGGAAAGATTTTTATTTTCTATTGTTATCGATAATATTACAAAAATTATTTTGTCAATAATAATATCAACAGAATCAATATTGATAGCAATAAGAGAAGAAAAGAGAGGAAAAAGATGAAGAAAATGAAAAAGAAAGAAAGAAAGAAAGAAAGAAAGAAAAGAAAAAAAGGAAGGAAAGAAGAAAAGAAAAAAAGAAAGAAAAACAACAACTAGGAGAGGAAATCAAGTGAAGTCACTATCTCCTATCAATCTCTCCCTTGGTGGCTGAGCACTAGTAGAGTCATCAGTGTGCAACAAAATTAACAAAAAATAAAGTACACAAACCCAATAACATTTCAAAAAAAAGACAACGGGGGACATTACATGCTCCTGGCAGCATTGGGTTAATATCATATAACCATTAAAAAACTATCTGCTAAACAGACTAAAACACAAGAGAGATTATACTTGGTGCCCTGCATTAGTCCAACAATATCTTAACTTTAATCAAATTGATATATGATGATTCTAAAATTTTACTGCTCATAGAGCATACAAGAAAAAATAAGGTGATTTTATCCATAATCAATATGGAAATATATGATAATCTACTATCAAGTTTGTAAGAGCATATGGAACATTTACAAGCCAAAGAAAAATATGTATATAATCCCTTGGATCCAGATGCTTCACTGCATTTGGTTTACTTGATCAGCCACACATGTGACTAGACTCTATGCCTCATCTTTGGAACAGCAATCAGGAATAGGATCCTGATCATGGAAATAGCATCCTTACTGGAGTCGGCACTCTTCCAGTTATGGCTCATGAACAGTACATTCCACATGATGGAAATAATGCGAAAGCCCTTTTTAAAAGCCAAATAGGTCTAATCACCCTCCATGAGGTTTGAAAAGCCCAAGAGGGTAAGTTCTTGCTGCCCTGGGCCACAGCCAGATTTTTTATCACAGCCTGTTCATGTTATCTCACACCAAATTTTTTCCTGAGAAGATGGTCAGGTCATCTGGATCATAGGGGATAATATATGATATCTACAGACACAGCTTGTAAGAAGTGACAAGAAACAAAATAATTAGAATACTAACAATTCTTGCAAATGCAGATCTGACTACTCTGTAATAATGCAATTTCACTAAATTCTATTATCTAAAAGGGAAATATTTTTTCTCTTTTACCACTCTATAGAATCTTAAAAGGTAAGAAAATAGGTGCCCCACTGAATCCATTGCTATTAGACATTATTTCATACCAACCTGCAATGTGACTTTCGAGTGGTTACACAAGTGAAATGATTCCACCTCTTTAGTTACTCTTTTCATGTTTCAATGTAACACATGATAAGTATCTAATTCCCGCAAAAAGCCTGATTTTCTTTTTTTTTTCTAAAGGAATGTGCACTTTTTGTGATTACTGTAAACATGTTTATCTAGCACTGTTTCTATAATCAAACCATTCATCAGAAATAATCATCCACAAAGTAAATGATACAAAATTTCTCTAAACAACCACTTAGTTATCTTGCACCAAAGGAATGTTCTTGTCAGCCTACCACTGTGTCAATCCATGGATATAAACTTGCAAACAAACTGGGGAACAGAAGGAGAAAAATGTTCATACAAATCAAAACAAAGTAGTGATATCTAGCTTTACAAAAAAAAAAAGGCTACATACATATATGTGTAAATCTTCTGCTTTAACAATGTCACTCAAACAGAAGTAAATCACTTGGCATACCTGTGCATCAATGACCTCCCAACATCGAGTCATTAATTCAGGTTCCTCAAATAAGCGAGACTGAGAGAGCAGGAGACAAGCATTACGAGCTGTTAAAGAGACTTCGAGAAATTTTACACACTGTTGGGCCAAATGAGGAACTAGGTATTTCTTAGCTGCATAAAGAGTGGCTAGCACAGTGTCCGGCTCAAGACGTATCTCATCGCAGTAAAGATACCTGGAATTGAAGTATAGAAGAATATATATGTATCTTTAATTCTGTTTAATAAGATGAAGTAATTAGTTATAATATACTTTCAATCCATAGTTCTATTCCAGAACTATGGATGTCCTTTGTACTTCTTGCATAGTTCTTAATACATTATACCACATGATCATACTCTGCTATCATAATAATTAGATATCAAATGAATTAATAAATCTAAAATATAAAGCAAAATATATCCTCAAAGTACACTCACCTGAGCAGAGTTAGAAAAGCAGAAGGTTCTACATCGGGGACCTGAATTTCGTCTTCTGACTTCAGGCCTCCATAAAACATGGCATAGAATACACTGCTACCAACTGCTAATACATATTTGTGTGCTGGTATTCTCTGAGTACTTCCTGTAGGCAAAAGAATTAAATTCACTCAATCTTACATGCAGAACAAGTTACTGATATCAGATTATAGACATATATCAATCAACAGCTCATACCTAAGAATATAGTAACATGCTTAACATTTTTTTTTATAAAACAATCACATACTATTAAAGGAGATATTTAAAATGTATCTCTCTTATTCCT
>NW_020872537.1:37500-40000 GCF_003789085.1 Penaeus vannamei
CACACACACAACACACACACACACGACATACACAAACACACACACACACAGACATACACACAGCCACACACACAGACACACACAGCCACACACACATGTATATATATAATATAACATAATACATACCTCTTTGTTAAAATGTCAGTATCCATCTCTCAATAATGCGAATACTCTGCCGGTGTCACACTCGCACAGCAGTAGTTGTTTTGGCGAAAGAATCCGTATTTTTCTCAGCACCAACTGACGTAGACCAAGGAGTTAATATGAGTTAATATGCTGTCAATTAGCAGTGTTTTTTTTTCTCTATTCGCTCAATAACAAAGGAAAATATTATCGTCTAATAACTATCGTAGGTACTTTGATCACGCATAATCTAGCGTTGAATAGAATCTTCGCCTTTAAACGTTATTGCAGTAAGGGTGAAAATATTATGAAACAACACTCCCTAACTGGTTGTGGAAAAGCAAGTTACAGTAACTGTTATATTTGAGGCATTTATTTATAAACATTTTTATATTTTCATTATAATTGAACAACGGCTGCCAGTGAAGTGGCTGAATGAACTAGTTTCGCCTGTAAAATTGCAGAAATAAAAAGGACGCTAAGAGAGAGAGAGAGAGAGAGAGAGAGAGAGAGAGAGAGAGAGAGAGAGAGAGAGAGAGAGAGAGAGAGAGAGAGAGAGAGAGAGAGAGAGAGAGAGAGACAGACATACATGCATATATCCAAACGTCTATCTATCTATCTCTATCTATATCTATTTATCTATCTATATCTACATCTCTCTCTCTCTCTCTCTCTCTCTCTCTCTCTCTCTCTCTTCTCTCTCTCTCTATCTCTCTCTCTCTCTCTCTCTCTCGTCGCTCTAATATATATATATATATATATATATATATATATATATATATATATATATATATATATATATATATATATATATGTATATTATATATATATATATATATATATATATATATATATATATATATATATATATATTATATATATAAGTTCCACACAGCTCATCTGTACGCTGCAGGAGCCTCTTTTGCCTTCCGGCCGAAGTGTTCGAGTTCTCCATCTTTCTTACCCCCCTCCCCCTCCTGTTCCCTTAAGCTACTCCTTCTGTCTTCCATTCCTCCTTTTTTTTCCCCCTCCATCTCCCCGTCTTCATCCCGACTTCTTTTTTCTCTCTGTTTATTTTTTTTAACTCTTCTCTTTCTTCTTTTTTTCTCTATCTTCTTTTTTTTCTTCTTTTCCTTTTCCCTTTCCCTCATTTTCTTCCTTCCCCGTCTCCCTTTTCCTACATTTTCTCTCCCCTTTCATCACTCCTTTTTCTTTGCATTTTTCTCTCTCCGTTTCCTTTAATTTCTTCCCCCTTTTCTCTTTTCTTATCCCTTTCTCTCTTCCCTCTTTTCCTCTCTCGCTTGCTTCTCCTCTCCTCTCTCACTTCCTTATTTTTACCTTCCTTCCCCACCCCCTTCTTGCTTACTCACCTTCCCTATCCTTTCCTTCCATCCTTCCCCTCTCTCCTTTTCTCCAACTCCCCTCAACTTCCTCTCTCTCCCTGTGCCCATCTCCCACATCCCCCTCTCATCGAACCCCTCTCAACCCCTTCTCTTCTCTCTCCCATCTCCTTTTTCTCCTACCCCTCTCTCCTCCTCTCCCATATCTCCCATTTGCCCTTCTCCCTTTCCCTCCCTCCCTCCCTCTTCCTCCTCCTTACACCCTTCCCTCTTCCCGCCCCCTCCTTTCCCTTCCACTTCCCTCTCTCTCCCTCCCCCCTTTCTCCCTCCTTCCTCTCCCATCCTCTTCCCTCTCCCTAACACCCTTCCCACTTCTCCACCCCCCCCTCCCCTCGCCTCCTTCTCTTCCATCCCTCTTCCTCCCCTTAACACCCTTCCCCTCCCCCACCACCCCTCCCCTCCCTCCCTTCCTCTTCCATCCCACTTCCTCCCCCTTACACTCTTCCTCTTCTCCCTTTCCCCTCCACCTCCCCCTTCTTCTTCCCATTCCTCTTCTCCCCGTTCAACCTTCCTCCTCCCCAACCACCCCTCCCCCTCCCTCCCTTCCTCTCCCCATCCCTCTTCCCCCCCCTAACACCCTTCCTCCTTCTCCCTTCCCCCTCCCCCTTCCCCTTCCATACTGGGTTCTTGACGCACGTGAATTTATGATGGTAATTCCAAGGGGACTCAGCGCGCGTGGAAAAAAAAACGGGGAGGGGTTAAGGGTGGGGTGGGAGGGGGGGTGATGGCGCGATCTCTCAATTGTCTGTGATTTTAGATGATTCCACAGCTGTTTTGGGATTGTTTTTTTTTTCTTCGATATGTTTTGGTTTTTGTCATATTTCTTTTGTTGTTGTTGTTGTTTTATCTTTATCTGTCTGTTTTGGATTTTTTTTTTTTTTTGAAAAATATGTTTTTTATTTACATTTTTAAAATCTATCTGTTCATTTTCATTTGTGCAATTTAATTGCACCAGGAGTTCTATTTCTGTTCTATAT
>NW_020872537.1:65421-67419 GCF_003789085.1 Penaeus vannamei
GGAGGGGTGAAAAGGAGGAGGAGAGGGGAAGAGGGAGGGGAGAGGGGAAGAGGGAGGGGAGAGGGAAGAGAGGAAGGGTGAGAGTGGAGGAGAGGGGATGAGGAAAAGGGGTTGAAAGGGAGGGAAAGGAGAGGAGGAGGAGAATAAGAAGAGGAGGGGGAGGAGAGGAGGGAAGAGGAAAAAGAGGAGAGGGAGGGGGTGAGAAGGGAAGGTTAGAGGGAAGAATTGAAGGGAGAAGGAAAGGAAAATGAGAAAAGGAGAGGAGGGGAAAGGAGAGTAGAAAGAGGGAGAAAAAGGGGGAGGGTGAGAAGAGGGGAAAGGGGAGAGATGAGGAGATTGGAGAAGAGAGAGGAGAGGGGTGAAGGGAAAAGGGAAGGGGGGAGAGAGGAAAAGGAAGTAGAGGGAAAAAAAGGAAGGGGAAGTAACGGAAAAAGGAAAGGGGAAGAAGGAGAGGAGGAGGAAAAATTAGAAGTAGAAGAGATGGGAGCAAAGAGAAGGGATAAGGGGAAAGGGTAGAGAAAGAAGAGGAGAAAGTAGAGGGAAAGAAAGTGAAGAGAAAAGAGGGAGAAGACGGAGGGAAGATGAGAGAGAAGAGAAAAGGGGGATAATACTATTAAGACTAAGAATGAGATGGAAAGGGAGAGAAAAGGAGAGAAAGAGGACATGAAAAGGAGGAAAAGATTAAAAGGGGAGAAAAGGGGGCCTGAGGAAAGAGAGAAAGATGAGGGGAGAGAAGGGGACCTATAGCAAGAAAAGAGACGAAGGAGAAGATGAAGAGGAGAGACAAGAAGAGAACTGAGGAGGAAAGAAGAAAGGGACCAAGAGAGAAAGAACGAGGGAAGAGAAGATAAAGAGGAGAAACAAGGAATAGAACTGAGAAAAAGAAGAGATAGAAAGGCGACCTAAAGAGAAGAAAGGAAACGAAGGAGAAGTATTGGAAGGGAGGACAAGAAAAGCGGGACGAGGGAGAAAAGAGAGAAAGGCGAAAAAGAAGAGAAGAGAAGTAGACCCAAGGAAAAGTATAGAAACCGAGAGGAAAGAAGATAGAAGAGGAGAGACAAGAAAGCGGACGAGGGAGAAAAACGACGAGAAGGGGACTAAGGAGAAGAAGAGAAGAAGGAAAAGCAAATAGAAGGATGACAAGAAAAAGAGGACCTATGAAGAAAGAGAGAAGAGAACCTCAAGAAAAGAATAGAAACGAAGGAAAAGAAAGAGAAGAGGGAAGAGACAAGAAAGCGAAGAGGCGAGAAAAAGAGAGAAAGGACCCAAGAGAAGATAGAAAGAAGGAAAGTGAGAATAAATAGACCCCAAGGAAAAGAAGAAGCGAAGGAGAGGAGAGGAAGAAAGAGACAAGAAGAGGACCTATAAGAAAGAGACGAAGGGGACCTAAAGAGAAGATAGAAACGAAGGAAAATAAGATAGAAGAGGAGAGACAAGAAGAGGACCTGAGAAGAAAGAGAGAAGCGGACCCCAAGAAGAAAAGAAAGAAACGAAGGAGAAGATGGAAGGAGAGACAAGAAAGCGGAAAACGAGGGAAAAGACGAGAAAGGGACCCCAAGAGAAGATAGAACGAAGGAAAAGAGAGAAGAGAGAACAAGGAAGCGGACGAGGGAGAGAAAGAGAGAAGGACCTAAGAGAAGAAAGAACGAAGAAAAGATGATAAAGAGGAAGACAAGAAAGAGGAACTGAGGGAAAGAGGAAGAGGACCACAAGAAAATAAAACAAGGAAAGGAAAACAGAAAGCGGACGAGGGAGAAAAGACAGAGACAGAGGACCCCAAGAGAAGATAGAACGAAGGAAAAGAGAAAAGAAGTAGACCCAAAAAAATAGAACGAAGGAGAAGAGAGAGAATGAGGAGAGACAATGAAGACGAACAGCAGGAGAAAGAAGCAGGTTGAAGAGAAGAGAAGAGGACCCAAAAAAGAATGAAACGAAGGAAAAAGAAGAAAAGAAGAGAGACCCCCAAGAAAAGATAGAATCGAGGAAAGAAGCTCTGAA
>NW_020872537.1:85314-96289 GCF_003789085.1 Penaeus vannamei
GTGGCTGATGATCATGTTGTGTTCAAATGGTTATTTGTTGTGTGTTATATTGCGCTGTTCTCGGTTTCATGCTTATCTGTTGTGGCTCTAATGGTTGCTTGTGGTTCCTGGTTATTCGTTGATGGCTAGATTGGTCTGTTGTGGCTGATGCGTTATTGTTGTGGCTGATGGTTGTATGTGGTTCGCATGGTTATTAAGTTGTGGCTAATGGGTTGTTGTGGTTCATGGTTTTGTATTAATGGTTGTGGCTAATGGTTGTTGAGGTTCATGATTATTGTAGTTAATGGTTGTCGTGGTTCATGGTTACTGTAGTTAGTGGTTGGTGTCCTTAGCGGTTGTTAAGGTCATTGATTATTGTGGTTAATGACTGTATTGGTCAACGATTGTTGATGGTTGTTGTGGCCAGTGGTTGTGGTTAATGGTTTGTTTTGACCAATGGTTATTAAGGTTAATGGTTGTTCTGGCTAATCCTTGTTGTGGTCAGTGGCTGTTGTGGTTTCATTGTTAAGGCTAATTGCTGTTATGGTTAAAGTTGTATATAATGATTGTCATCAGTAATGACTGTTATACTTAATGGTTGTTTATGGCTAATGGTTGCCGTGGTCAGTGGCTGTTATGGTTATTGGTTATGAGTAATGGTTGTTGTGGTTGATGTTTGTTTTTCTTAATGATTATTAAAACACGTATAAAAAAAAAACAATAATTATGGCACGATAATCCTATACCTCCGATTCTGTTGTGGTTTTCAGTTTAATGGATTAGCTAATCTAATTTATCCAATTGATTTTGCTTATCTATAATTAATTTCATTTATCTAGTTTATTTAGCTAATCTCTACTTTATTTGATTTAATTGATTTAGCTAATATTTACGTAAAACATATACAGTCCTTTATATCACGTGACCAGTATTGTGGTATTCTGATTCTCATTTTTCTGTGTTTGCTTTTATTTGCATATTTCCCAAGAGGAGTGTTGCGCAGCAGGGAATGAGAGAAAGAGAGAGAGAGAGAGAGAGAGAGAGAGAGAGAGAGAGAGAGGGAGGGAGAGAGAGAGAGAGAGAGAAAGAGAGAGAGAGAATGAGAGAGAGAGAGAGAGAGAGAGAGAGAGAGAGAGAGAGAGAGAGAGAGAGAGAGAGAGAGAGAGAGAGAGAGAGAGAGAGAGAGAGTGGAGGGAGAGAGAGAGAGAGAAGAGAGAGAGAGAGAGAGAGAGAGAGAGAGAGAGAGAGAGAAAGAGAAAGAAAGAAAGAAGAAAGAAAGAAAGAAAGAAAGAAAGAAAGAAAGAGAGAGAGGGGGGGGGTGAGGATTCCAAGATTGGTATACATATTTCATGGGGTTTTTTTTATCTGTATGTATGTGAATGGTGATTGGATGACTGATTAGCATACTTAAACATTTACACACTCACACATACGCCACACACACACACACACACACACACACACACACACACACACACACACACACACCACCCACACACTCACTCACCCATACACACACACTCACCACACGTACACACACTCACACACACAAACACGCACGTATATGTACGGGTATATGTGAAAATAAGAAAAAAAATCGACTATTTATTCTCTTCACTTCTTTTCCCTCCTCTTCGTATCCTTCTTTTTCTTCCTTCTGTCTAATATTTCCTTCTTCGTCTTCGTTACACAATGCTCCATTTCCTCCGTTGTTTTCAGCGTCAGATTATTCTCTTATTCTCGTTTTCTCCCATTTATCTACGTTCTCTCCTCCTCCCCTTTCTCTTCCATTTTTTTCTTCTTTCAAAGTTTCTCTCTTCCTTCTTTGTTGTTTGGTATTATTCTCTACCCTTTCCCTATTCCCTCCTTTTTCTTCTGGTTTTCCCTCTTCCTTTTTATCATCCTATTCTCTCTTTCCTTTCCTTATTCTCTTCTTTTTCTCGCTGATTTTCCCTCTTCCTATTTATCATCCTATTCTCCCTTTCCCTATTCTCTTCTTTTTCTTTCTGGTTTTCCCTCTTCCTATTTATCATCATCCTCTCCCTTTCCATATTCCTCTCTTTTTCTCGCTGATTTTCCCTCTTCCTATTCATTATTCTCTTCTCCCTTTCCCTATTCTTCTTTTTCTCGCTGATTCCCTCTTCCTATTTATCATCCTATTCTTCCTTCCCTATTCTCTTTATTTTCTTTCTGGTTTTCCCTCTTTCCTATTTATCATTATCCTTTCCCTTTCCATATTCCCCCTTTTTGTCGCTTATTTTCCCTCTTCCTATTCATCAATCTGTTCTCCCTTTCCCTATTCTCTTCTTTTTCTTTCTGATTTTCCCTCTTCCTATTTATCATCATCCTCTCCCTTTCCATATTCTCTTCTTTATTCGCTGATTTTCCCTCTTCCTATTCATCATCCTCTCCCTTTCCCTATTCTCTTCTTTTTCTTTCTGATTTTTCGTCCCTTATTTTTAATCTGTTCTATCTCCTCTCTACTTCTCTCGAACTCATTTTTTATTTTAACAATCAACAACAAAATAAACAATAAAATAAAGTAAATATTAACAATGAAAAATAAATATGTGTAAAATGAAAATAGTTATGAATGGATGAAATTCTGTGATAGAAATACTCGCTTTATTATGAGCGAATTGAACAAAATTTAGAGAGATTAAAAAGATATTAAAATCGATGTATTTTCTAACAGTGATAATATCAGGTAAGCTAAAATAATCATGATTATTCTATTGCACTGATACAGAAAACATTAAAGTCTGTTTATCCTAAATAATCACTCATTTCACACTTTCCCAATCCCTCATTACCTTCCCCAAAGTCATGTCCTCATTTTTTTTCTTTTCCCATCACTCATTTCACCCTTTCTCAATCCCTCATTACCCTCCGAATGCCATGTCCTCATTTTCTTTTCTTTTCTTTTCCCAATCCTTCCTCATCAATTACCTTGAGTGCTAATCCGACATTTCCTCATATTCCAATCCCTCATTTCGTGTGACTATCCCTCTCTACTCTATTTATTTATTTATTTATTTATTTATTTTATTTACTCTATTTATTCTCTCTATTTTTTAAGTGCCAATCCTTCATTTCCACTTTTCCCTAATCCCTCTCTGCCTATCCTAACTACCAATTCATTTCCTCCTTTCCCAGTCGCTCATTATCTATCCCTCTCTCCCTATCCTAACTATCAGTCACTATCCTAATAGCTATCCTTAGCGCCAATCCGTCACTGCCTTTCATCTGCCTATCCTAACTCCCATCCCTCCCCCCTCCCCCCCACACACACATATACAGAGAGAGGAAGCGAGAGAGAGAGCGAGAGAAATAAAAAGAGAGAAAGAAAAAAAAGAGAGGAAGGAGAGAAAGCAAAAGCGAGAGAAAGGAGAGAGAGAGAGAGAGAGAGAGAGAGAGAGAGAGAGAGAGAGAGAGAGAGAGAGAGAGAGAGAGAGAGAGAGAGAGAGAGAGAGAGAGAGAGGGAGAGAGAGAGAGGAGAGAGGAGAGAGAAGAGAGAGAGAGAGAAGAGAGAGGAGAGAGAGAGAGAGAGAGGAGAGAAGGAGAGAGAGAGAGAGAGACAGACAGACAGAGAGAGAAAAGAGAGAGAGAGAAAGCGAGAGAAAGGAGACAGACAGACAGAGAGAGACAGACAGAGAGAGAAAAAGCGAAAGAAAGCGAAAAAAAGCGAAAAGCGAGAGAAAGAGAGAAAGAGAGAGAGAGAGCCAAACAAAGAGCTGGCCTTCCGCAGACAGGAAATGATTAGGAAGTGAGCATTGAGAACTTTCGCCCTAATCAGCCAGCGAGCGGCGGCCGGGAGCGCGTCGTGGCTCCACTATTGGAAATCCAGACCAAATCTACTCGGGTTTTTTTCCCAATATCATACGTTTCCTGATAATGGCGGCGACTCAGCTGCAAGGCCGCTGCCGCCACTGGGGTGTGTGTGTGCACGTTTATATATATGTATATATATATGTATATGTATATATATATATATATATATATATATATATATATATATATATATATATATATGTATATGTACATGTACATGTATATGTGTGTGTGTGTGTGTATGTGTGTGTATGTGTGTGTAATCTCTCTCTCTCTCTCTCTCTCTCCTCTCTCTCTCTCTCTCTATATATATATAATATATATATATATATATATATAATATATATATATATATATACACATATATTTATAGACACACACACACACACACACACACACACACACACACACACACACACACAACACACACACACACATATATAAACATGCACAAAACACATTCATCTTTATGTACTGTATACCTATACTTCCATATATCTACCTATATACATGTACTGTATTCTATATAATTGTACAAATACATGACTACGTGTATTTGTGCAAACGCGGTGTGTCTGCGCGAATGTGAATCCGCACTTTCTATTTAGATCAAAATTAAATCTGCCAATAACACGCTTGGCAAAATAGATTAATTGTAAATGATCTAGAATAATCATGCTACGGGAGGTATCCAAAATATCTATCTATTTATTTATCTATCTATCCATCCATTCATCTATCTATTTATCTATCTATATCTATATATCTATCCATCCATTCATCCATCCATTCATTCATCCATCTATCTATCCATCCATCTATCTATTTATCTCTATCTATTCATCTATCTATTTATCTCTATCTATCCATCTATTTATCCATCCATCCATCTATCTATACATCTATACATACATATATATTAATACAGATACATAGGGCAAATACAGTCAGAAATACGTTTAATTCACGTTAGTTCCATTTTGTTAGCAGTAGTAATATTATCAATGTCATTATCATCACTATAAGCATAATAACTATCCGTCTTAAAGTTATCAACATCGTAATGAGAATTATAGTCATGATTAATATTAATTCTTCTATTATTATTGTTAGTATCATTGTCATCACCATTATTGGTAGTAGTGGTAGTGGTAATAATAGTAGTAGTTTTAATAGTAGTAGTATTAGTATTAGTAGTAGTAACAGCAGTAGTTGTAATAATAGTAGTAGTAATAGTAACAATAGTGACAGGAGTAGTAGCAGCAGCAGTAGTAGTTGTAGTAATAGTAGTAGTAGTAGTAGTAGTAGTAGTAGTATAGTAGTAGTATAGTAGTTAGTAGTAAGTAGTAGTAGTAGTAGTAGTAGTAGTAGTAGTAGTAGTAGTAGTAGTAGTAGTAGTAGTAGTAGTAGTAGTAGTAGTAGTAGTAAGCAGCAGCCAGCAGCAGCAGTAACAGTAGTAGTAGTAGTAGTAGCAGTAGTAGCAGTAGTAGTAGTAGTAGTAGCAGCAGCAGCAGCAGTAGCAGTAGTAGTAGTAGTAGTAAGTAGTAGTAGTAAGCAGTAGCAAGCAGTAGTAGTAGTGTAGTAGTAGTAGTAGTAGTAGTTAGTAGTAGTAGGTAGTAGTTAGTAGTAGCAGCAAGCAGCAGCAGCAGTAACAGTAGTGTAGTAGTAGTCAGTAGCAGTCAGTAGTAGTAGTAGTAGTAGTAGTAGTAGTAGCAGCAGTAGCAAGTAGCAGCAAGCAGTAGTGATTAGTAGTAGTGTAGTAGTAGTAGTAGTAGTAGTAGTAGTAGCAGCAGCAGGCAGCAGCAGCAGTAGCAGTAGTAGTTAGTAGTGTAGTAGTTAGTAGTAGTAGTAGTAGTAGTAGCAGCAGTAGCAGCAGCAGGCAGTAGTAAGTAGTAGGTAGTAGCAGTAGTCAGTAGTAGTAGTAGCAGCAGCAGCAAGCAGTAGTAGTAGTTAGTAGTAGTAGTCAGTAGCAGCAGCAAGCAGCAGCAGCAGCAGCAGTACACAGTAGTAGTAGTAGTAGTAGTAGGTAGTAGTAGTAGTAGTATAGTAGTGCAGCAGCCAGCAGCAGTTAGTAGTGTAGTAGTAGTAGTAGTTAGTAGTAGTAGCAGCAGCAGCAGCAGCAGTAGCAGTAGTAGTAGGTAGTCAGTAGTAGTTAGCAAGTAGCGCAGCAGTAGCTAGTAGTAGTATAGTAGTAGTAGTAGCCAGCTAGTAGTGAGTAGGCAGCAAGCAGCAGTACCAACAGTTAGTAGTTAGTCAGAGTAGCAGTTAGTAGTAGTCCAGTGTTCTACTATATAGTGTAGTAGTAGTAGTAGTAGTAGTTAGCGCCATTTTGTTATTCCGTCATTTTATTATCAATTACGGGATCAACTACAGTTCTTTATCACCTGATTCATTAGATAATTGGTACGACGTGGCCCTTGTTAGTTCCAGCCATTAAATATTTCGGCAAGAACAGATAAATAGCGCAATTTCTCGCAATTCTTCAAGGATAATGTCGGTAGTGTTTTAAGAGAAACAGCCCAGTTTCTCGCAATTCTTTTAAGGAGTAAAATCAATGTTGAAAAGGATTTGCGTTATGCTTTTTTAAGATTATATTTTCCTGATGTTTCTAGTGTGTATGTGATTGACCATTATGTATGTATGTATTGGTTAGTGTGTGTTATGTTGTTGTGTGTGGTGTGTGTGTGTGTGTGGTGTGTGTGTGTGTGTGTGTGGTGTGTGGTGTGTGTGTGTGTGTGTGTGTTGTGTGTGTGTGCGTGTGTGTGTGTGTGTGTGTGTGTGTGTGTGTGTGTGTGTGTGTGTGTGTGTGTGTGTGTGTGTGCGTGCGGGTTGCGGTGTGTGCGTGTGTGCGTGTGCGTGTGTGTGTGTCAACAGATGAATGAAAACAGCGCCTCTCAGTACACATGTGGTTTTTATTTCTAGTTATTCACACCAAGCTGAAGGTAGAGAGGGGGTTAAAATTCAGAATTTTCGCATACAGATTTAGCGAAGTTTAGAAATAACGCGAGAGGTGATGATATCATTACATATTACCATATTACATATCCTATATTTGATCTTATGTAAAAATGGAGGATTGACATACCAGGAGGTTTCGGAATTGTATAATCTTAAAAACTAGTATTGATGGTGAATTAGTAATACTTGAAATTCTTGGGGAATCAAACAAACAGGCCTATTACAGTCCAGAAGGAAGTGGAAGTAGGCCTATATGATGGGATGAGAACTTACTTTAGACATGGGTAGGGTGGGGGGTGGGGGTTGAACAGCCATTTAATGAATGAGTTTCAAAATTTCAATTCGTCTGGCATGACAATACTTGATGTGTCGAGTCATTTAACTTTTTTTTATTTTATAGTATGATGCGATTCAATTCGAGGAAATGTAGTAAAGTATCTGCATTACTGTGTGTCAATATGACTGTGTACGTATTTTTGTGAATCTGAGTGAATAGATATGCTTGTAATATCCTGAGTCAGTGTCAATACCGTTATGATTTCTTTCTATTTGTCATCAAAACTGAACAAGCAATGATGGCCTGATTCCATTTTATTTGTGTGAAATCTGGGTGATGTTGAAGCAACCACGATCTGCTGTTCGATTATTACATTCAACTGCTGTGATGTATTTGTTGTAATTTCTTCTTTTGTTTAGTTTTTAACATGTTGATAATTAAGGTAAAATGTGTTAATGGTTGTTAGCAACATGGTTTAATGTAATTCACCCCATGTTATATACAAACATTCTTTTTTTTTTCTTTTAGACTAATGAGACCCTTCACCATAGTCAAACAAATACTAGCATTACCATTCATAATTGTGAAGGTCTTATAGAATTCTATAAGGCTAAAATACTATCAAACATTCATGATATAATTCCAGAGGTGTGTGTGTACGTGTGCATTTCACGTGTGCACACAAAGGGAACAATAGAAGGAAGGTGGTAGTAATGACAACCCAAACAGGCATCCCTAGAGCCCTGCGCTAGTTATCACTAATTTTGTCAGTTCTTACAATCACCTCACCCTTGACCCTTTCCTCTTTTCTTCACATTGTCACACTGGTCAGTACCACTTACTTAGAGAAGGTAACAGAAAAGATGGTTCTAACACATTGTCCACACTGGGAGAGTAACACTTACTTGGAGAAGGTAACATAAAAATGGTACTAACACATTGTCCACACTAGGAAAGTATCACAGAGAAGATACCAAAAAAAAAAATAATAAATAAATAAATAAATAAAAATAAATAAATAATAATAATAATATAATAAATATAAATAAATGAAATAAAAACAACTATTATCACTAACCACCAATTTCTGAATTCGCTAGCTCGACATTACTAAAACATCAGCTGTTCCTCTTCACCCTCGCACTGATTGCATGCGTTCAGCGAAGAACAAAAGTCCTCCCATGAACTGAAGCTTCGAATCTGTCTTACCCTATACCAAAAGTGCGGTAATAAGCGTACGTTCGAAGCAGAATTCGAAACACACTCGACGAGAGTTTCGACCGTGAGCGCACCGAGGCTAATTCCCTGTTTCCCTCCCGTCAATCCGGACCTTTACAACCTGTATTCACGTACGGATCTACGAACGCGTTACAAAGAAAAAAAAAAAAAAAAAAAAAAAAAAAAAAAAAAAAAAAAAAGGGAAAACAAAGACGTGAGCCTCCGCAAACTAATCTATTAGCTCCCAAAAGAGAGGGATTGTGAACGCCCTTCGACCGGAGTGAAATCCGCCCTTTGCCGTTCCCTCCTCGACGGTAAGCTCCGAAAGAACGAGTCTATTCAGAGCTGCACAAAGCATGATGGCGGATTCAACAGAAGGGCAGAATGCTGTGGTCAACTCAGCTGAGAGCAGTGTGCATTCTGCTGAATATGCATATATATATAATATATATATATTATATATATATATATATATATATATATATATATAGATAGATAGATAGATAGATAGATAGATAGATATGTATATGTATATGTATATGTATATGTATATGTATATGTGGTATATATATATTATATATATATATATATATATATATATAATATATATGTACACTTATGTTAATATGTACATATATATACTTATATATATATGCATATATATATATATATATAGATAGACATAATTATATAAATAGATATATATTATTTATATACATATCTATATACATGCTTATATGCATATATGTTTTTGTATATGCATATATATGTGTGCGTGTATATTTATATATATATTGTATATATTTACATATATATACATATTTGCGTGTGTGTTTGATTCTGTATGCATATGGATATATATATATATATATATATATATTATATATATTATATATATATGTATTTTATATATATATATATTTATATATATATAATTTATATATATACATATATATATATATATATATAATATATATATAAACAATACATATATACATATACATATATATATATATATATATATATATACATATATACAATATACGTATAAATTGCGTATATATATATATATATATATATATATTATATATATATATATATATATATATATATATATATATATTTATATACACACACACACACACATATATACATATATGCGTGTATATATATATATATATATATATATATATATATATATATATATATATATATATATATATATATATATATATATATATGTTATATTGTTTCTGTACACACACACACACACACACACACAATGTGTGTGTGTGCATATATATGTATTTGTATTCATTTGCATGTAAATGTGTATGCATGTACATTATGTATATAATCATATATGTGTACATATAACATATTGCTGATTTCAGCAACCCGAAAAATTCTACTCACATTTTCTGGTTTAGCAGTTGTCTCTAACAGAAATATGATACAAACAAAAAATGATACAAATTTGCATAAATCGAAATGATAATCCTCGACTTTATTTCTTTTATAACTTCATATTTTTCCCATCCGGCACAAATTATTTTTTTATCCAGAGAAATTCGCTCACAAGAGCCAAATGAGTGTGAATTAATGTCTTTTGCAATCTAGGTCGGAGTAACTTTAGTCTACCCTTTAAAGCACCAGAGAAAACGTGAATCGAAAAGTATCGTTTTGAGTCCGTAGATTTATCACAATTTTACTCCATAACGATTTTCTTTTTATTTCGCTATGGGTTAACTGAGGTAAAAATATACAAGAGACTTTCGTGTGTATATAAAGTTTATAACCAATTGCCGATTGTTATACCATGGATGTATGTCAACAATACTTGTTTTATTTACTCATATATCGGTATATATATGTAAAACAAAATTACGATATGCATATATAAACATATATAAATACACATATACAACTTACTGCATTCACAACACACACACACACACACACACACACACACACACACACCACACACACACACACACACACACACACACACACACGCACGCACACACACACACACATACACACACACACCACACACACACACACACGCACACACACACACACACACACACACTACACACAGCACGCACAGCACCCACAACATACACACACACACAACCACACACCAACACCACACACCAAACCACACAAAACACAACCACGGCACGCACAACACACCATACAACACACACACACGCCACACCACACACACCGCACACACACACATACACACACACACACGGCACGCACACAACACACACCACCACATTACACACACACACAAAACACACACACACACATACACACACACACACACACAGCACACGAGAACAACACAGATGGAGATGCAGAATGGCTAAAAAACAAGCGAGCAACCACGAAGTGACATGGTGGCATAACACGCTACGACACCGAGCACAGCGGGCAGCATAGGGAAAGGGTTAAACGATAATTAGACAGACTGTAGCAAGACGAGAAAGCAGGGGATGATACACACACTTGGCGAACATCGTAGCTATCGGAGAAAGTGTGACTATGGGGACATACCAACTTAGCAAAAGGGGAGAACAGGGGGAAAAACGAACATTAGACACACGACCATGAAAGGGAATAGATATAAGAAGGAGGTAAGAGTGAGATGACTAACGAAGATAGTGGTTGACACAAGATAAGATGGGAGTCACCCCCCCTTCC
>NW_020872537.1:108034-143034 GCF_003789085.1 Penaeus vannamei
GGACAGAGAGAGGGAATTGGGTTGGGAGGTGAAAGGAATGGGGAGCAGGGGTGGAGGGGAAGAAGCGGAGGGAGATGGCAGGGGTGGGGAGGGAGGGCAAATTTAAGGATGGGTGAAGGAAGAATAAGAGCGGGTGAAGGTGGAAGAATGGAAGAGAGGGAGAAGAGGCATGATGAGCATGAGAGGAAATAAAAAGATAGGTGTGTTTAGATATATATGGATGAGAGAGATGAGGTTAGATAGATAGATAGATAGAAGAGAAAGAGAAAGATAGATAGACAGATAAGAATAGAAGATAGATAGACAGAAGAGAGAAAGAGAGATAGATAGATAGACAGAAAGATTAAAGTATGATAGATATATTAGATATATAGATAGATAGAGAAGAGAGATGATATATTAGATAGAGTAAGAGAGAGAGATGAGAGAGAAAGTGAGACCAACAGACATTACAAACAAACATGATCTAAGAAAAAAAGAGAAAGTTGCCAGAGAAAAATCAGATAAATACAAATACACAACCAATGAACAATAGAAAATAAAATAATAAAAGAGATTGACAGCCCAACGTGACTGCAACATCTTTAAAGTCAAACACAAACACATTAATAACTTCAACAGCTGCTTAGAAAACCTTCCTGCAATTGCTATATAACATCCGACAGAGGTTATTAACATCTTTGAAAAAAAAAACGAGCTTATCAAAATTACTTTGACAAATATGCATTGTTTGCAAAGTGACTGCATAATTCTGTAACAGTCCTGGTAATAAGTGAATTATGTTTTTCATCAGTTTATTTATGGCATTGTTATCACCATCATCATTATTGTGATTGTTGTCATTATTATCATTATTATCATTTTTTTTATCATTTATTATCATTTTTATTATTATCATTATTATCATTTTTATTTCATCATTTTTATCATTATCATCATTATTATTTTCATTATCATTATTATCTATTATATCAATTCATTTTTATTATTATCATTATTATCATCGTAATTATTATCATTGTTATTATCATTACTATTATTATTATTGTTATTATTCTAACTATATTTTATTGTTATTATTATTACTATCATCTTTATTGTTATTATTATCACTATTATTATCATTGTTAAAATCATCACTATTCTTATCATTATTATTATTACTATTATCATTATTGTTATCATCACACCACACACACCCTATCAATAACTTACAAAAACCAAACTTACTTCACATAAGACGTGGTGTAGTTGGAGAGACCTTGCACTTTCACTTGCATGAACTTGGCTTGCACGTTGACAGCTCCGTCTCCCTGGCGAAAGACAATGTTGTTGATCTGCATTGGTTCCAGGACAGGGAGGCCAAGCTCGGGGATACCTGGGGAATGGGAAGGGGGGTTGAGTACAGGTGTAGGGGGGGGACGGGGGGGTTGAGTACAGGTGTAGGGGGGGGAGGGGGTTGAGTACAGGTGTAGGGGAGGGTTGAGTACAGGTGTTAGGGAGGTGAGTACAGGTGTAGTAGGGGGTTGACGGTGTAGGGGGGTAGGGGGTTGAGTACAGGTATGGTGGTGGAGGGGGTTGATTACAGGGTGTGTAGATGCTGGATTTGTGATTTTGATTTTGTCTCTGTTTTTTTTCTGGTTTGGATTATCTGTGTGTCTTTTTTTTTCTTTGTTCTTTCGTTTTCTTTCTTTTCTCTTTCTCTGTCTGTCTGTCTGTCTGTCTGTCCGTCTCTCTCTCTCTCTCTCTCTCTCTCTCTCTCCTCTCTCTCTCTCTCTTTCTTCTCTCTCTGTCTGTCTGTCTGTCTGTCTGTCTTCTGTATGTATATATATATATATATATATATATATATATATATATATATATATATATATATATATATATATATATATATATCCTGTAGGTATGATTCGCTCTTATATGTGAAAGATTTGATAAAAGATATAGTGGAAAAAAAACACTAGACTGAATCAATAGTTTTCTTTGCAAGTTTTAAAATGCGAATAACAATACGTAGAAACAGACATATGTTGTTGTGTTTTTACATATGTACATATAAGTATATACAAGTGTGCATATATATGTGTGTAAATCAGAAAGGAGAGAAAAAAATAGAGAAACTGCTTGCAAAATGCCTTCACATCCTCCCTTTCCCATGACACAAGACATTCCAGCAAAACACAGCATTGCATGAGATTCGAAAATGAATTCTCACAAGCACGAACCCTCGTTACAAGGGCCACGAGTCGCGCGTGTGTGTGCTGCGAAAATAGGAGAAAAAGGAGAGAGAGAGAGAGAGAAAATAAAAGCAAGCATTGGGAAATTTCGTCCAAATATGACCTTCTTTTGAGGTCAGGAGCGCTTGCATTTCACCCCCGAGGTCAGAAACGCGTGTCATAACCTGTTTACACTTATACCAACACGAGCGAAAGAAATTGCGAATATTCGTTATACAAAATTCACGAAAAATGAACAAATACGTGACTATTCGCAATCACACAGACGTTCGATTTTGTATTTTGTTCAACGGAGTCGCTAAAAAAAAAAAAAAAAAAAAAAAAAAAAAAAAAAAAAAAAAAAAAATAAAATATAAACATCAGAAAATAACATTCGGACATAATTATCTGAAATTTTAACATTATCATCTCGCGACCAACGAAGTCCGTGACATCAGAAAGTCGAGTCTCACAAAATCATCATTATAGAAATTATTATATAGAAATTATTATATAGAAATGATATAGAAATTATTGAGGTCTTTGAAGATCTAAAAACAGTAATTTAGGCATATCTAACCACTTTCCTGAAAATAATAATGATATAGATAATTATTATATTAGAAATTATTATATAGAAATTATTATATAGAAATGATTAGAAATTTATTGTGGGGAGATCTAAAAACAGTAATTTAGGCATATCTAACCACTTTCCTGAAATAATAATGATATAAGATAATTATTATATATAAATTATTATAAATGAAATTATAGAAATTATTGAGGTCTGTGGAGATCTAAAACAGTAATTTAAGCATATCTAACCACTTTCCTGAAAATAATAATGATTAGATAATTATTATATATATAATATTATATATAAAATTATTATATAGAAATGATATAGAAATTATTGAGGTCTTTGATCTAAAAACAGTAATTTAAGCATATCTAACCCCTTTCCTGAAAATAATAATGATATAGATAATTATTATATAGAAATTATTATATAGAAATTATATAGAAGTGATATAGAAATTATTGAGGACTAGGGAGATCTAAAAACAGTAATTTAGACATATCAAACCCCCTTTTTCTAAAAAGATAGCAAAAAATGGCCAGATATAAATAGATGGAACTTATCTTGATGTGAAAGGTATATCTTTTAGGTGATTTTTAGGAATAAAAAGAAATTTAGCTATTAATGAAGTGTCTCTGTTTTTGAGAATAGTGACAGAAAAGGTCATAGGTGATGATTTTAGAGACAAGGTTCACAGATTGGCATTGAGGTCACACGCGAATTTTCTTAATATTTTTCAAGTAATTTTTTTTCTGAATATTTTTCGAGTAAATTTTTTTTCCTGAATATTTTTCGAGTAATTTTTTAGATTTTTTTTCGCGTATTTTTCTGAGTATTTTTCGAGTATTTTTTTCTGAATGTTTTTTCGTGTATTTTTTTCTGAATATTTTTCGTGTATTTTTTTATCTGAATATTATTCACATTTTTTATCTGAATATTATTCGCATATCTATAGAAAGGTCTTGTTTTGGCTGATATATGTTGTAGATGATTTGTCAGTTTACATTACTTTCATTTTTCATTATCTTTTTCATTCTCACTTTTAGTATCATTATCATTAATTTTTTAATTGTTCATTATCATCTTCATCATAATTTTCATTATCGTCATCATTTCTTTCATCATTTTCATTATCATTATTATTTTTATCATTATCATTATCACTATTATTTGCATTATCATTATTGGAATTATCAAAATCGTGATCATCATTATTATCATTCTATTAATTATCATTATTACTATCATTATCATCAAAACCATTACCATTATCATAATCATTATTTAATCGCCATCATCATCATTATCATCATCACTATCATCACTATCCATACTCTCGTTACCATTATTACTATTACTCTTTATTATATTTTCTCATATTTCTTTTTGTTGTAACTGGGTACCAATGTTGAATGTTATGGCTGCTTAACATTACCTTAAAACATCTAATATTCTTACTAGAATCCTTTTAGTATTCTATAGAAGTCAAATTCTATCTCGATTTTCTTGAGACAATCTTCAAAAATCTTCGTCACTAATATATACGTTTCTTTTATGTTTTCAAGTTGTGATATATATGTTTTTTTGTTTTTTTTCTTTTTCTTCATTTTATCTTTTACCCCTTTTCCGTCTTTGCTTACGTGTTTTCTTCTTCTCCTCCTCCTCCTTCCTTTTTTTCTTTCTTCTCTTCTTCTTCTTCTTCTTCTCTTCTTTCTTCTTTCTTCTTCCTCTCCCTCTTCTTCTTCTTTCTTCTTTCTTCCCTCTTCTTTCTTCTTCTTCTTTTCTTCTTCCCTCTCTCCCCTCTCTCTCCCATCTCTCTACCATCCCTCTCTCCCTACCTCTCTCTTCTTCTCTCCACCTCTCTCTCCTCTTCTCCTTCCTTTCCCCCCTCTCTCTCCTCTCTTCCCTCCTCCTCCTCCTCCCCTCTTCTCCCTCTCCCCTCTCCTCTCTCTCTTCCTTCCTCTTCTCTCTTTCTCTGACCTTCCGGTGTTTCCTCGCTCCTTCGTCCGCTTCTTCTCCTGGCCAGTTGCTTTGTTATCTGGGACCTCATCTCTCGTCTTCTCTTTAAACCTCTTTGGATAATCTTCCTTATCAACCTACTTTACAAAACCGCGTCCTCTGTTCATGCTTATTATGTGAAAACCCATCTCACGTTTAAAAATTTTCATCTTGCTGCGTGTCGGGCTGTGGTGCTCGCGTTTCTATTATTCCCCGTTTGCTAACTCGTGTGTTGTTTTTTATCCCCGTTGAATCGTCATCTGTCTTTGTGCTGTTTATCCCCTGGTGTCCTATTTCTCTTTCTTACTGTTCGCTGTTCGTAGTGTTATACTCCCCGTTTCTGCTTGGTTCGTGCTCTTGTGTTTATCCTCCGCTTCTTCTTTTGATTATGTGTGTGTTTATCCCCGTTGTGTGTGTGTGTGTTTTGTTGTTTATCCCCGCTGTTTTCAGATCGGTCTCTGTGTGTGTCTGTGTTTATCCCCGTGTGTGTCCTGTCTGTTGTTATTTCCCCGTTCTTATCATTCTCTTCTGTGTGTCTGTTGTGTCTCCGCTGTTTATCCCCGTGTGTACCTTCTTTCTGATGTGTGTGTGTGTTTATCCCCGTTTGTGTGTTGTGTGTGTGTTTATCCCCGCTTTGTGTGTGTTCGTGTTGTTTATTCCCCGTGTGTCTTGTTCCTGTGTGTTTATCCCCGGTTCGGCGTTGTGTGCTGTGTGTGCTGTTTTCCTTGCTTTATCCCCGTTGTGTGCTTGTGTGGTGTGTGTTTTATATCCCGTTTGCGTTGCTTGTGCTGTTTGTTTCGTTTTATCCCCCGTTTTGTGTCTGTGCTGCTTTTCGTTCTTCTTGTTGTTTATCTCTCCGTTGTGCGTTCTGCCTCTCTTTTCCTCCATTCTCTACTTCTTCCTTCTTCTTCTTCTTCCCTTCTTCTTCTTCTCCTTGTTGCGTGTTCTTCCTCTTCTTCTTCTTTCCCTCTTCTGCTTCTCCCTTCTTCGTCGTGCTTTTCTAAATCTCTCCCCTGTTTTCTTGTCCTGCTTCTCCTGCTCCTTTTCTCTTCTTCTTCTTCTTCTCTTCTTCTTCTTCCCTGATAGTTTCTGTTTGTTTTATTCTCCTTCTCGGAAGCCCAATTTGAAACATGTGCAACAAATCCTGGTAGCAAGTATTACAACATCCGGAGTGATAAGCTTCATACATACATTCCTTCTGAATTTTCTGTTCAATCACGATCTATATATTTTTTTTCAATGCATTCTTTTTCTTCTTCTTTCTTTTTTTCCTTTTTATTTTTATTCTTTTTTTTTTGTCTGTGTGTGTGTTTATCCCGTTGTGTGTGTGTGTGATGTTTATCCCCCGTTATGTGTCGTGTGTGGTTTATCCCGTATGTGTTGGGCTGGGGCGGGCAGGGGGGGGGGAGTGGGTTGTTGCCAGATTCATACACCCTTGAGATGATTGTTCATTGAACAATCGAGGACGATTCATCATGGATTGCGAATCTTATGTATATCTCTGAACAAGGCAAATCTTTTATTCAGAAATGTTATATGTATTATAGTCATAATATATATATATATATATATATAACGATATATATAATATATATATATGGTGTGATTGTGTGTTGGGTGTTGTGTGTGTGATGTGTTATTGTGTGTGTGCTTGTGTGTGTAGTGTGTGTGTGTGGTGTGTGTGTGTGTGTGTGTGTGTGTGTGGTAGTGTGTGTGTGTGCGTGTGTGTTTTGAGCACTCCGACGGCATGCATGTATGTAGGTGTGCTAGTTGTATGTTGTGATATAGTGTGGATTTGTGAGTGTATGTATGTATGTACTGTATTATGTACTGCCTTGTATGGGTATTGTAGGGTATGTATGTTCATGTAGGTCGTGTGGTCTGATGTAGTGTAAGTGGCATGCAATGTAATGTACTGTGATGCTGATGGTTTTATTCCCTCGTTGTGTGTTATACAATATATATTTAAAGTGTGTGTTTTTATAACCCCGTTGCTGATATGGTTGTTGTTTGTGTCTATCCCCGTATGTTAATGTGCCGGTGTGTTATATCGGTGAGGTTTGTCTCCCCCGTGTGCTCGTTGCATAGGTGTCGTGGTTTCCATTTTGATATTGAGTGCCACACATGTGGAAAAAGAGGATGTAGTCAGAATGCGTGTGTGATTCTCTGTTATAGAAAGTGCTCGATTAAAAGTAAAAACTCGATAGTAGGAAAAGAAGATGAAGAGAAGAGAAAAAAAAAAAGTTACAAGTTTGTACATGAAACTACTGTAACAAAGATGTGTTTATCCCCTTTGTGTTATACGATGACGCGAGGAGAGAACAGTTCAGAACACAATAATTTACAAAACCAAACACAATTGAATTATCTCACGCAAAAAGAATTAAAAAAAAAAAACAATTAAACAAAAATCAACACACAACACAACAAACTCGCGTTAAAACAATATGAACAAATAAGTATAGTAACACCAACATAGCTGAGAACAATTAGAGACTCCAGAACTCATCAGAGAAGAAGACAACATAAAAGAGCATTCAACCTACGTCTTGGTGCGTAGGCTGGTTGTTCGTGTTTGTAATCCACCTCTGCCTTGTTCCTACTATAATCTGTTTGAGACAAAGGTTGTGTTGGGTTTAAACAAGAAGCATTCTTGTTGTGTCGACCGACGCATATTCCCTCAAACTCCGATGCTGCTGGAGCGGAAAAGAAAGAAAAAAAGAAGGCGAGTTAGTGAACTGACACCACGAGACTTTGATATTACAAAAAAAAAAAGTGGTGCTGTGTGTTCTTTTATTCCACCGTTTGTGTGTTGGTTAATTCCCCTGTTATAGTTTGTGCTGTAAGTTGTGTGTTTATTACCCTTACGATTTGGAATTTGTTGAGTGAGCTATATATCTTATCTATCTGTGCTAATCTACGCCCGCCAGTATTTTCTGTCTAACTAATTCCTATTTCTCTGTTTGTGTGCTTCTTCTTTGTGTAATGTCTGGACTGTCCGCCCGGTCTCGAGTATATCTGCCTGTCTGTATGATGGGGGAAAAAAAAACCTCTAAATACAGTCTAAAACTCTTTTGGGTTATATTATAATTCGAACATAACATAAAAGAGAATGTTTCCGAATGTGGTTTAATCTCCCTTATGTTGATGATGATGCAAACACCAACAAAACTAGCACCATCAAACCCTAAGATTATCAGAGGCATGTTTATCCCCCGGTGGTTGTGTATGCTGGGGTGGTTTATCCCCGGTGGGTTGTGGTGTGTGTGTGTTTATTCCCCGTTGTGATGACGTGTGTGGAATGTAGGGTTACTTAATCGTTCTTTTTAATCACATGCATTAATCCTTTTTTTATAACCTATTTTTTTGCTCGGGTATTATTGCGGGCGATGAGCTTAAATTAAGCTTAGAATGGCATCTCATTGTCCAAACTCCTTTTTACTGTTTGTTTTTTTATCCTATTCTTTCCGGTGAGAGGAAAAGTTTCGTGGTAAGCCTCTTTGCCACCCGTCATCTTCAAAGAATACTATGCGAATAAAATTAATGAATTTCCATGAAAGTGTGAGAGGATGAGGTCAGAGTGATGGTGTGTAGTATCCTCCGTTGATTGGGGTGCTTGGTAGATGGTAAGTGAGGAGAGAGGAGGTGCAGAGGGAATAAGAGGGAAGAAAGGAAGAGTAAGAATGAAGGGGGGAGGAGGTAGGAGGAGCACGTTTTTATGAATGAGCAGGAGTTAGGAGGACGCAGGCTGGTCTGGACTTAGGAAGGAGGCAAAAAGAAAATGGTGTGTAGTATTAAAGTCCCCACAGCGAGGAGGGAGAGGAGAAGGAGAAGAAGTGAAGAGAAGATAGATGGGAAATGAGAAGAAAGAAAAATAGTAAAAAATGGAGAAAAATAATGTGTATGTGGTGGGAAAGAAGAATGAAAAAAATGAAAACAAGTGAAGAATGTCGTGAAGAAAAAGGCAGAAAAATCCGCAAACAAAGGAGAAAGAGGAGCAAAATGAAATGAGTAAGTGAGTTAAGAGAGAGACTTACAGAAGAGGAGGAGAGACACGAGAAAGAATATAGATGCCCGATAAGAATATAAACTAGACAGACAGTCTAGGTTTAAGGAAAAAGAGAGAGAGAAGAAGAAACCTATGGGAGCAGAAGGGAGAAAACAGAAAAATGATTAAGAGAGGCGGGGGGGATTTTAGTACGGAAATGACAGGGCGAAGAAAGAATGGGGACAGAAATAGAAGACAGAGAGAAAAATCTGTCGATGAGATCAGGAGAAGAAGCGCGGACAAGGAAAATTCGCAGTTACATATACTTGCCCAAAACAGATGGCCACGTTGTTTTTTTCTGACAACTAGACACGTTCGCAAATAGATAGATATGCATAGGATAGAGATGCAGAGAGATGGGGATGATGGATGAGGGAGAGAGAGGAGAGATAAAGTTGAGAGAGAAGAGGAGAGATAGAGAGAGAGAGGAGAGTGAGGATGAGGGATGAGGGAGAGAGAGAAGGAGACGAGAGAGATGAGAAGAGAAGAGATTGAGAGAGAAGGAGAAAGGAAAGAGAGAAGAGAAGGAGGACCGAGATGAGGAGACGAGAGAGATGAGAGGCGAGAGGAGGGAGAGAGAGAGAGTAGGTAATGGTGTGAAAAAAGATGAGAGAGAGAGAGAGATAGAAAGGGAGATACTATGATAAACTGCAGTCAGATGGACAAGATATAGCACATAAATTAGATAGAGCAAGCAATAGCCAGTTATGTTACGAAAACGTATTAAAACAAAGTAGCACAACACGTGTTCATGTAGTAATCGATTACTAACATATTCTTTTGACGACAAATAAGTGATGCGAAAACCACTAAACAGAGTGTTTTTTTGTCTTTTTATTTACCCCAATATATTATTTTTTTTTTATAATGAAATCAGTTTCCCCGCTTTTTCTTTACCGGTAAGTATGAATCTATCTCTTCATATGCTCACACCCCGAATGGGCACGTCCTCGGAAGAAGGATTAGTGAAATAAAGCGCACTAATATCAGCTGGTAAAACACTAATGACTCCAGCTGATGCTCGCACCGACAACGAATTCACCAGGTCCTGAAGGCCGTGTGCATATAAAAGCGAAAGTCACCCTCAAAGATTTCACTTATGCCCGTTTTCTTTTTTAACGCATTGCGTACGTTTTCTTTGATGACCGCTTTCTTTTCTTTCCCGTTACCTTCCCTTTTTTCTTTTCCTTTCCGCTTTCTTTCATTCTTTTTGGTTTTCTTCCATTTTTCTTTTCCATTCCGTATTCTTTCATTTTTTTCCATTTTCTTCAGCGTCCCTGAACTACTAACAAAGATATCTTCATGAATTTAAGAATTAAATAGTATCCCATGCAAGTTCGCCGATGGGTATTTTCTGATGACATTCTTCTAGGAAAATTTATATAATTTCTTACGGCCTTTCTAGATTGCTATGATTCTGAAAATAAATACTTGATTCAAAATAGCCTGACCGTTTTAGATTACTATAATTCTGAAAATAAATGTTTAATTCAAAATAGCCTGACCGTTTTATACTAACCTTCCCTGTTATATTTAGCGGAGATGGCGTGGGTTCGTAGCCTTGATTGCCATGTGCCCAATGTGAAAATTATATATATTAAATAATATCATGTGAAAATTATATAACAATGCATTAAATAATATCATGTGAAATAAAAATAATTAAAAAAGTGCACAGCGTGTGATTCTGTCCGGGGAATGATCGTTAAATATGGCGAAATTCAAATGCAGAGGCGGTTAAAAATTAACGGTCAAGTAGCGGTGTATAAAGTAACTTTTTATGTGTATAGTTGCTTTTAATACGCTTGAAAATACTAATAAGGATTATAATTTTCTGTCGAGATGGATTAAAGGTAAATATATATACGCTATATTCCATGTCTTTACATACACTGTAATATGAATCATATAACAAATCCGGCCATTTTTCGTTTTTTTTTACGTTGCTCTTTTGTTTTCATATTTTACTTCGAATGTCAACCTTGCAAAATAAATAAATAAATAATAATAATAAATAAATAAAAAAATATGAATAAAAAATGATAATAAATAAATAAATGAATAAAAAATAAAATAATTCTGAAAAAGCCACAGGTCGTAGTAAAACCGATCACTTTCTCCCATACACAAAAAAGCCCCCCCCCCCCCAAAAAAAAAAAAAAACGAAAAACGAAAAAAAAAAAAACGACCATTTCTCCTCAACCCCCCACTCCCCCCTTCGGTGTCGCTCGCCAAAACGATTATGATCTTCCTTCAATTAGCCAACTCGTAGAATTCGTAGACTTTCTATTCGTTTTGCTCAGTCCAGGGAGTGAGAAAACGGCTGCTGGCTTTGTGACTTCTTGGAACACTTAAGTTGTTACGGGATGCAAAGCAGGATATGGTCTTTACGTACAGAATATATATTCATATATAGATAGATAGATATAGATTAGATAGATAGATAGATAGATAGATAGATAGATAGATAGATAGATAGATAGATAGATAGATAGATAGATAGATAGAGATAGATAGATTAGATAGATATAGATATATGTACATAGATATAGATATATACAATATATATATATATATATATATATATATATATATATATATATATATATATATAGATATATATATATATATATTATATGTGTATACATATATATACACATACATATAATGTATATATATATATAATCTGTACACACACACACATATACATACATCCACATATGCATACACACATATATACATATGATACATAATGCATATGTATGTATGTATACACACACACACACACACACACACACACACACACACACACACACACCACACACATATATATATATATATATATATATATAATATATATATATATATATATATATATATATATATAGTATATATATATATACGTACATACATCCATCAGTTATGCTTAGCACTGTTATCATTTCATCTTCATCATCATCAACATCTATTTTCTTTTATTCAAAAACCGTCGATGCTATTCTACACGTTTTCGCACAAGAAATGAATGGTTGCCAATTTTCCTTTTTTTCTCTATTTTTCTTCACCACAATAGTCTTTCTTTTTTCCTTATCGCGAAAGAGAACAGTGAAAGTCTTTGCCATTTTCACTTTCTTCAAAGTCATGCTTTCTATTGTCAAAGACACTGCTGGACACTTCATGACAACGAGGCATGTCATGAGGTCAAGAACATTGTGAATGGCTGTTTTTTTAGTGTATAGAATGGAATGTCATGTGTGATATTGTCAAGCGTGAGGTCATGTGTTTCTCTCTTTCTGTCTGTTCTGTCTGTCTCTGTCTGTCTCTCTCTCTCTCTCTCTCTCTCTCTCTCTCTCTCTCTCTCTCTCTCTCTCTCTCTCTCTCTCTCTCTCTCTCTCTCTCTCTCTCTCTCTCTCTCTCTCTCTCTCTCTCTCTCTCTCTCTCTCTCTCTCTCTTTCTCTGTCTCTCTCTCTCTCTCTCTCTCTCTCTCTCTCTCTCTCTCTCTCTCTCTCTCTCTCTCTCTCTCTCTCTCTCTCTCTCTCTCTCTCTCTCTCTCTCTCTCCTCTCCTCTCTCCTCCCTCCTCTCTCCTCTCTCCCTCTCTCCCTCTCCCTCCTCCCTCTCCCTCCTCTCCCTCCCTCCCTCCCTCCTCCTCCCTCCCTCATTCTCCCCCTCTCTCTCTCCCTCTCTTATAATCTATTTCCACGTCTCTGAAATAAGATACAAAATGCAAAGAAACTTTCCTGCTTTTACCGAAGCCTGAGCCTCATTGTGTATGAACATAGCGCATATGCAAATATAACTGCAAACATATGTACTCATACTAATGCTTACACTGGCATTCGGGCACAGTTCATGGGCGCGGGGCATTGTGCGTTGCAATATTCATGCCAAATTAATTAAAACCTTTAATAAAACTGTACTAAAGATGTACATTACGTGGATATTTCTTAAGTAGAAATTGGAAGTACGAGATAAAATACTAAAATAAAAAAGGGAAATATGACAAAATATGAAAATAAAAATGGAAATACAGGAAAATTACTAAAATAGGAAATGGAAATACAGGAAAATTACTAAAATAGAAAACGGAAATACAAGACAAAAACATTTCAAATAGAAAATGGAAATAGAAGACGAATAACCAAAACAAAAAATAGAAATACAATACAAAAACAAGCCCAAAAAAGAACAAAAAGATATATAACAAAAATAAACCATTGTCAGGAACAACTTTTTCTTTACGACGCGAGAAGAAGAAAAAAAATTCCCGGATGGAGCTTTACACAAGGAAGAAAAATAAAGAGGAAAAACAACTTAAGAAAGAGAGAGAGAAAAAAAACTATGCTGACTGGACGAAAGAGAGAGAGAGAGAAAAAAAAAGTTAGTGAAAAAAAAATCTTATCCGAAGATAAAACCAGTTTTACGAAAAGGTCATCCAAGACTTTTTTTTTTTTAAGAAGAAAGAGGAAAAACGTGTTTTTTTACCTTCTTTTTTCATCTTCTGAGACGAGGAAGAAGAAGAAGAAGAAGAAGCGAGGGACAAATTAAACTCGGAAGTTAACGTTCATTATTTTTTTGTCTTTATGTGAATTTCTGGAAACATTGTGGAACTATTACCATGAACAAAAAAATCTGTAAATATACATCAAAAAAAAAAAAAAGCACAAATAGCTATGACTAAAAAATTGTTAGAAGTGAAAAAAAAAGTCCAAGTTCAAAATAAACTTGATCTGAAAAGCCACATATAAAAAAAGAAAAATCGAATTAGAACCACAACTCATGTAATCAAATTAGACGTGATATCAACAACAATAATAACACAAACATATATAATATAAAATGATATGGCCTATTATGAACAACAACAAAAAATTCAGAAACCACAACTCATGTAATCAAATTAGAGATGATATCAACAACAGCAATAACAAAATAACACCAACAACAATAATAACAAAAAGATTTATATAAAAAATAGGCCTATTATGAACAACAAAATAACACCAACAACAATAATAACAAAAAATATATATAAAAAGGGAACAGCAACAAAAATAACACCCAACAACCATTATATAAAAAAATAGTCCTATTATTAAGGCGAAATAAAACACCAACAACAATAATAACAAAAAGATTTATATAAAAAAAATAGGCCTATTATGAAGACGAAGAGTTAGTCCTATGAAGATCCAAGGTGAGTGTCTTCGAAGGAGTCTGGGAAATTCCAAGATGCCCTACAGATACCCTCTAAAAAAGACTCCCAATTTTCTTTGACTTTTTTTTACACTTTTCCGTTTTCTTTTCCTCTTCTTGGAAAACTGTTATGGCGTATCTCGCAAATGGTGATTTATTTTTTTCTTCTTAATTATTTACCCTTTTTAGCTCCATTGTCCTTCGTCATGTAAGGATAATCTATTTTTTTTTCTTGTTTTTCTCTCTCTCTCTTATTTCCCCGAATTGTGTTGCCAAGTGTGTACTAAAATGACAAAAAGTTGAATGATAAAAGTTTTTTTATTTTCGCGTTACCGGATCTACTTGTCGGTTGCGCGAATTGCAAGCTTAGTTGAACAGATCTTGAACATGAGTTGAATAAATCTAATAAATCTCTTTCTCCTTAAAATATTTATTTAAATACTTGTCTATTTCATTTCTTTTGAGGATTTTACATTTTATATAGTGGTATTCGGTATAAAAGAGCAATTAGCCATACAGAAGAATATAAACAGAAAAAAACATAACGTAATGTTTGTATGGTAGAGAGAAGAATATAAAGGTAGAGGAGATACAGTGAATATTTTACTTAAACAGCATTAAAAATTTTGTTCGTGCATTAGTCAACCTCCCACACAAAACCGCAGAAAAAAATGTAAACAAACGTGTCTCGTGATAGACTGCTTTTAATTCTCTTCCTCCCACTCTGCCTCCTCCACATTCTCTCATTCTCTCCTCCTCATGCACTTCTCCCTCCTTCTCCCTCACTTTCAACTCATATACTCCACTTCCCACACGGTCATGTCATCTCCCTCCCCCCCCCTCCCTCCCTCTCTTCCACTCCATCCTATCCCCTCCGCTCCCCCTCCCACTCCATCCTACCCTCCCTACCCCTTCCCCTCTCCCACTTCCCTCCCCTACCCCCTCCCCTCCCCACGCCATCCAACCCTCCCCCACTCCCACCCTACCCTCCCCTCTCCCACTTCATCCTACCGTCCCTACCCCCTCCTTTCCCCTTCTTCCATCCTACCATCTCTTCCCATCCCCCACACCCACACCATCCTACCCCCTCCCCTCCCCCCCTCCCCCACCTCCATCCTACCCTCCCCTCCCCCTCTCCCACTCCACCCACCCTCCCTCCCCTTCCCCCTCTCCCACTCCACCCTACCCTCCCCCCTCTCCCCCTCCCCCACTCCACCCTACCCCTCCCTCCCTCTCCCACACCATCCAACCCCCCCCTCCCCCTCCCCCACTCCACCCTACCCTCCCTCCCTCTCCCCCCTGCCATGTGCCTGTTACCTTCGTCCTTCTGCCACCGAGTGCTTTTGGCTTGTGTCAAAAGGAAAAGAAAGTAGGCTAAAACAGGGCCAAGCTAAGTACTGGTTTGGCAGACCGTGGCCTTGACAGGGGGGCGGGGAGGGGGGGGCGGGAGGGGTGTTGGTCTGCTGCTTCTACTTTTGCGAATGTCTGATGCTGATTCTGGGGTGTTTCCTGTGTTTTTTTTTTGTTTTGTTTTTTTTCGTTTTGTTATTTTTTTATTTTCCCTTTTCTTTTTCTTGGAAGACTTTAATTTTTTGTTGTCTGCTGTTCGCTTTGTTCCTCTTTATTTTCCGTTTTTTCTTTTCTTTTCTTGGAAGACTGTTAAGACCATTTTTTTAAACTTTTGTTTCTGCTTTCGCTTTGTTCCTCAATTTTTTTCCTTTTTCTTTTCTTGGAAGACTGTTCAGACCAAAATTTTTTTTTTTTCTTTTTTTTTACTTTCGCTGTCTGCTGTTGCTTGTTCCTGTGTTTTTGTGTCTTCCGCTTCTCCTATATGCGTCTTTCTGCTGTTATTTACTTATCCTTCTGCTACTGCGTTCTTCTGCTACGTCTTTCTTCTTTTTTTTTCTGTCTCCTACTTCTTCTGTTTCTTCGTCTACGTCCCTCATTCCCAACCACTTTTTTTTTCTCTGTCTCCTACTTCTTCTGTTTCTTCGTCTACGTCCTTATTCCCACCACTTTTTCATTATCGAGCACTTTTTTTTCTGTCTCCCACTTCTTCTGTTTCTTCGTCTACGTCCCTTATTCCCGACCACTTTTTTTCTCTGTCTCCCACTTCTTCAGCGTCTCCTTCGTCTAATTCCACGTTTCCTCATATTTTTTATCTATTTTTCTTTACTTTTCTTAGTCGTCTCTCGTCCTTTCCACTCACCCCTTTATCTCCCTTTTCAGTGGTTTCGTGTTGACAAGGAGAAGGGGGGAGGGGGGAGGGAGGGGAGGGGAGGGGAGGAGGAGGGGAGGGAGAAAGAAGGGGTTAAGGGGGAGGGGAGAGGTAAAGGGGGGAAGTGGGAGAGGGAGGGGAGGGAGGGGAGGGGAGAGAAGGGTTAAGGGGAGAGGGGGAGGTAGAGGGGAGGGGAGGTCATAGGTTCTCTGGTGGCCTGCTGGCTCCTGACCTGTCTCTCCGAAAGCCATTGACAAGTGGACGACCTTCACACGCTTTCGTAATTCCGTTTTCGTTGTGTTCGTTATTCGGATTTAGTTGTGTTCGTCATTTCGTGTTCGTTATTTTGCATTCGTCATATCATGCTCGTTATTTCGTGTTCGCTATTTTGTGTTCGTTATTTCGTGTTGTCATGTTGCGTTCGTTATTTTGTGTTCGTTATTTCGTGGTTCGTTGGTCGTTGTGTTCGTTACTTTGTGTTTGTCTATTTCATCTCGACGCGTTTCCCTTCATTGTTATCACGAATAGTTTCGTTGTTTTTATTAATCATAAAGATCACCAATGTAATTTTTCCTACTAAATACCTTCATTAACAACAAACCATAAACAACAAAACAATAAACTCCACGTAGTGAAGGAGTTTCTTAATGCTCTAGCCAATATATCTTGTTTCCAGACCACCGCTATGTTCATCCTTCACCACTTCCTTATATGGGCATTGCGAAGCCACGCCCTAAACAACATGTCTAAGAATGGTTACAGTTTGAGAATTTGAATTTTAAAATATGCACTGCCGTTCTTGACCGTTGAGATAATAGCAACGCGATGGAATTAAGGAATAACTGTGGTTTTGTTAATGTCATTATTATCATTATCCGCATCATAATAATCATCTTCATTATTAACAATATTCGTATTATTATAATTATCTTTACTATCGTTATTCGCATCATTATAATGATCTTTATTATCATCATTCGCATAATTATCATCATCTTTATCATTATACTTATTCGTATCATTATATTCATATTCATTTTCATCGTAATTCGTATCATTATAATTTTTCTTTATTATCATCATTATCATAATTATCATTATCATCAACATCAGCAAACATCATTATCATAAATATCATCATGATCATTAATGTCATTATCATCATTTCCATCATTCTTTAGCGATTAGCACCTTCTTTATTCATTTTTTCCCGTCTCTCTCATTCGCCAAGCAGCTTGTGGAAAATTTCATGAGTCATCGTCATCTTTTCTTTTCTTAAGAGAGAATATTTATTTGTTTTTGTAGTTATTCATTTCTTTATCTATTCATTTATCTATCTATCTTTATCTGTTTATCTATTTACATATCTTTATTTTATCATATTTATTTATCTATCTTTATCTGTTTATCTATTTACCTATCTTTATTTATCTATCTATCTATTTATCTGTTTTCTATTTACCTATCTTTATTATTTATCATATTTATCTATCTATGTATATATACATTTATTCATCAATCAATTTAATTATTTATCCATCTGTTAATTATTCTTTTTCTTGTCCTGTAATTAGAGTCTCGATAAGGGTGACAAAAGACAACACGAAGAAGAGAAAAGAAAAAGAAAAGAAAAGAAAAGAAAAAAAAAGAAAAGAAAAGAAAGAAAGAAAAGGAAAGGAAAGCAGGCAGACGTAGGAACAGAAACAGGAAGCTAAAAGGGAGAAGCAGGGAGATGCAGATAAAGGAACGTGGATACAAGAACAGGATGAGGGGAGGAGGAGACAGAGGTAGAAGCAGGAGAAGAAAGTGCGTTCTTATGTGTGTGCGTGTCTAGTGTGTGTGTGTTTGCGTGTACGTCTGTTTGTGTGTGTGTGTGTTGTTGCGTTGTGGTGTGTGTGCGTTGGTGTTGTATTTTGTGTGTGCGTGTGTGTTATGGCGTTTGCGTGTGTGTGTGTGTCGTGTGTGTATGTGCGTTGTGTTGTATGTGTATGTGCGTATGCGTGTATATGCTGTATTATATGCGTGTATGTCGTATGTATATGCGTGTATGTGTATGTATATGCGTGTGTATCCGAACACATTTCCGGATATTTCAACAACCCACGTCCAACAACAGCTGTCTGCCGCGTACTGTGATGCAATGAGAAAATTCACAAGTTGAAAGAACAGCCTTTCCCTGCCATAAAACGACAGAATAACTACCATAACCATCGCCATATCTAAAAAAAAAAAAAAAAAAAAAAAAAAAAAAAAAAAAAAAAAAAAAAAAAAAAATTGTGCAACAAAGGAAACGTATTTTTTTTTTTTTTTTTTTTTTTTAGTAAAAGTTATCGTTTTTATCTCAATGTCTCAATTAAATAACATATTCACTGGAAGAGCAGCCGCTGCCGTCACAACAGAATACAAAAAGCAACATATCAAGCCAAATATAGATATGAACGCAAGATCATATTATTATTTCTTTTACACTGTTTATATTAACTCCTTCTTACATATTTTCCTGTTTATTATCAAGTAGAAATATTAAAGTCTATTTTCCCCTTAATGATCCGAAGGAATGGCGGCAGTGAGTGAATTTATCATGTGAAGTTATTGAATTATATGATATCAGTTGCATCTCTGATGTGGAGATGAGAGAGTAGTAATGATAGTAGGAAAGAAGAGAGTAGAGACAAGAAGTAGAAGAGAGAGAGATGGTAGTGTCTGGAGAGAGAGAGAGTTTATTTGTGGTAGATTTGTTGAGAGTCGAGTTAGGCAGATGTTGATGTAATGAAGAGAGATGAAAAGAGTATTAGGAGGAGGTCTAATAGTGTAATTGAGAGAAGAGTTGAGTTATGTTAGTTTGAGTAGAGAGAGAGAGAGGATGAGAGCGAAGAGAAAAAGAGAAAGAGAAAGAGAGATTGAGGAGAGAGAGAGACAAACAAACAGATGAATTCGATTCGAGTCTGATATTGTTCTATCTGTTTGAATTTATGTGTTTGACAGGAGTTTTGATACTCATGAGGAGAAGAGAAGAGACGGAGAGAGTAGAGACACTCGACGTAATGTAGTTGATGTGAGAGAGAGACAGAGTGTGGGTAGTGTGAGTAGAGATGAGAGAGGAGTGAGAGAGAGGTAGAGAGAGAGAGGGTGAGAGAGAGAGAACGAGAGAAGAGAGAGATGGATGAGAAGAATGGGTGTGAATCTATTTAAACTAGATTGGTAATGTATGTATGTGTATGTACGGGTGTTATATTTTTTGTTAGACAGTAGAGAGTAGAAGAGATTGAAGCGATGATGTGGCACGAGAGAGAATGTCATAGAGATCTCAGAACAGAGTAGAGCAAGAGAACGAGAGAGAGAAAGAGACAGAGAGATTCGAGAGAGAGAGATATGAGAGAGAGAGAGGAGAGAGGAGAAGAGAAGAGAGAGAGAGAGAGAGAGAGAGAGAGAGAGAGAGAGAGAGAGAGAGAGAAGAGAGAGACAAGAGACAGAACAAGAAGACAGACAGAGAGTGAGAGAAGTGAGGAGAGACTGAGACAGACAGAGAGAAGAGAGAGAGAGAGAGAGAGAGAGAGAGAGAGAGAGAGAGAAGAGACGAGAGAGAGAAAGAGAGAGAGAGACGACAGAGAGACAGAGAGAGAAAGAGAGAAGAGAGAGAGTTTACCCTCTGTCCTGACCTTAACGTACCTAAATATAGGGCGTATGTCCCTTAGGGGTTAATAGCAGTATTATTTCAAATTAAGGCCTTACCTCCACATCTCACTGAAAAAAGAAATTTTCCACGAAAGGACCACATCCTCATCTCATCCCCCCCCTCTCCCTCCAACCCCCACACCCTCCCCCTCCTTCCCTCCCATTCCCCCCCTCCCTCCCCTCCTTCCCCCCCACCCTCCCCTCCCTCCAACCCCTCCCTCCCCTCCTTCCACCCACACCCTCTCCTCCCTCCACCCCCACTCCCCCCCTCCTTCCACCCCCACTCCCTCCCCTCCTCCTTCCACCCCCACTCCCTCCCACCACTCCTAACCCCTCCCCTCCACCCCCACCCCCACTGCACTCTCGCCCCGCCTAAACGTCTCCCAATAGGCATTAGAAAGTTCGAGGATTTCTTCAGTCTACAAGAACCCCCCCATAGAGCACACCTCGCTTTTTCTTCCCCATTCTGCTTCTCTCATCTCTCTCTCTCTCTCTCTCTCTCTCTCTCTCTTCTCTCTCTCTCTCTCTCTCTCTCTCTCTCTCTCTCTCTCTCTCTCTCTCTCTCTCTCTCTCTCTCTCTCTCTCTTAGTCTATCACGGTTTTTTGAAAATCATGGTTGACGATTTTAACGGTCGGTTCCTTATGTATGTTTTGTTTTAACCTTTTTTTTGTTATTCCTTTTGTTCTTATTGCTGGTTCACTTTCCCCGTGTGTTTAATGTAAGGTATCCCCTTGATACGTGTTGAGGGTTTGCTACACGTGGCAACGCTGCATGTTGTCGGTTGAGCTTCTTTTTTTTTTCTTTCTCTTGAATAAAACATCATTCAAAAAGGTGAATACATCCTCCTAAAATAACTCATACACTTCTTCGAATTCCTTACTTCATTATATACTGTACAGTTATACTTACAAAATCAAGAGAGAAAAATCAAGAGAGAAAAAATCAAATGAGATAGGAACTCGAAAAGTTTCTCATTTGACTCTTACGTCTCGGACCAAAGTGAGAAGAATAATTCCAGTACGCTCGTTGTGTGTGCAGAATCTTTAAACCTTTAACAGTAAAAACAAAATGACTCACACGCTAGTACTAGTGACAGTTGTTGCTATACTTTAATCTACCTTCGTTCGTAAAGCAAAAGTTTTTATTTGACTTTTTTTAAATAGAAGTAAACATGTCAAGGTGCGAATTCGTGGAGAAATATTTTAATGTGATCATTTAACATATTTATTTATCGTTATTCAAACTTCTGTCATCGATATCATTACTGTTATCATTATGTAATCTTTATCCCATCTCAAATTACTGATATTCATGAATAAAATAAAATAAATCCGTTTCCCCTTCGCCTTGAACCCGAGGGAGTGCAAGGGAAGTAAAAAAAGAAAAAAAAGAAAAAAAAAAGATAAATAAAAGTCGTTGCACTGTCGTTATTTCTTTAAGAAGAACAATGCACGTTCATATGAATATATATAAACTCTTAACACGAAAATTGGCAGAAAAAACAGAAACAAAGAGACGAAGGAAAAGACAAGAAAGTGAAGGAAAACAGAGGAAGAACACATACACGTGTGTGTGTACAGAGAAATTTACACACACACACAACACACACACACACAACACACACAACACACACACACACACACACACACACACACACACACACACACACAGACACACATACATACACACACATACATGAAAGAGGAAGTTTTTTTTTTCAGAATATAAACAAGCAAGACCTCTCGAGAAGACAAGTCCTCTTGACCTTTCCGTGTCCGTTCTCACCGCGGAAAAAGGTCCTCCACAGACATCCTGAATGGATAATGACAAAAAAATCCTCCTTGGATATGCTTCCAATTATACCCTGGTGTTGCTATGCATTCGTAAGCGCTGCCTGGTGTGCTTGTCTGTGGGAATGTGGTGTGCTTGTCTGTGGGAATGTGGTGTGCTTGTCTGTGGGAATGTGGTGTGCTTGTCTGTGGGAATGTGGTGTGCTTGTCTGTGGGAATGTGGTGTGCTTGTCTGTGGGAATGTGAGGGTTGGTGATGAACGAAATTAATGTCTGCTCTAATGAATCTTAAGTAAGAGGACTTTTCAAGATGTGTGTGTGTTTGTGTTTGTGTGTGTGTGTGTGTGTTTGTGTGTGTGTGGTGTGTGTGTGTGTGTGTGTGTGTGTGTGTGTTGTGTGTGTGTGTGTGTGTTGTGTGTGTGTGTGTTTGTGTGTGGTGTGTGTTTGTTGTGTGATGCATGTTTGTGTGTGTGTGTGTATGTGTGAATAGTGGGTAAGAGTAGGGGGAGGGGGGAGGGGATGCGACGCCAAATGAGTGTGTGGGGGGTGGGGGGGAGGGGGAGAGATTGACGTGCCAAGAATTGACGTCAGAATGGTGGACAATGTAATAAGGAGCAACATCAGCAATAGTAGTAGTTGTTGTGGTGGTGGTAGTTGTATAGTTGTAATAGTAGTAGATGTGGCAGAAGTAGTAGCAGTAGTACTACTAGTAGTAGTAGTAGTGGTGGTGGTAGTAGTTTAGTAGTAGTAGCAGTAGTACTTGTAGTAGTAGTAGTGGTGATGGTAGTAGTAGTAGGAGAGTAGTAGAAGTAGTAGTAATAGCAGTAGTACTAGTAGTAGTAGTAGCAGTAGTACTAGTAGTAGTAGTGGCGGTGGTAATAGTAGCAGTAGAGTAGTAGAAGTAGTAGTAATAGCAGTAGTACTAGTAGTAGTAGTGGCGGTGGTAGTAGTAGTAGAGTAGTAGAAGTAGAAATAATAGCAGTAGTACTAGTAGTAGTAGTGGTGATGGTAGTGTAGTAGTGGCGGTAGTAGTAGTAGCAGTAGAGTCGTACAAGTAGTAGTAATAGCAGTAGCACTAGTAGTAGTATTGGTGGTGGTAGCAACAGCATTCGCAATAGCAGTAGTAGCGTGAGAAGTCAAGAATGCGGAAGATGATTTATCCAGATGCAGTTCACTTGCCGAAGATGCTCTAGTTACTGTGGGAATTCTTCCATTTCCTTGTGCTTCCCAGAATAATTCTTTATTTGGTAATAACATTATTATCATTTTTGTTGTTATCATCATTATTACTGATGTTATTATTATCATTATCATTGTTATAATTATTATCATTATCATTGTTATAATTATTATCAAGTTATTATTGTTGACATTATTATCATTATTATTATAGTTATTAAAATTATCATTATAGTTATTAAATTATTATTTATAGTTATTAACATAGTTATTACAGTTATTTATCTTCATTATCATTAAAGTAGTAACAATAATCATTATTATCATTAACTTCATTATCATTATAGTAGTAACAATAATTATTAATATCATCATCATTATCATTATTATTGTCACTAACATTTAGCATCATCATCATCATAATCATTACTATCATTGCTGCCAGCTCTATTTTCATTTTTATCATTCACTTTTTTTTCCTTCTTATCATCATTAATTACCATCGCCATTAAAAAAATAATATATAGATAGATAGATAGATAGATAGATATAGATATAGATATATAGAAAAAATCGCTTCATATCTCTAGCATTGTCTTGACCAACATTTAATTTTCATTCCACCTCCTCCTCTTCCTTCTCCACCTCTCTCTTCCTGGCTTTGCAATCACAAGTTCTTCCCAGCAACCCTCCCCCCCTTCCTTTCACCCCCCCCTCTCCACCTATCCATTATTCCCCCCCCCCTTGGTCCCCTCCCTTCCCCTTCCCCCCACACACACTTGCTTTGCTTCTTCTTTTTTTCTTCTTCCCTCCCTCCCCCTCCCCTCCATCCCCCCTACCCCCTACCTCTCTTACGTAATCTCGATCTACCCCTTCCCTCCCCCTACCCCCCCCATTACCCAGTTACCCCCCCCCCCCATTCTCAGTGACTCGTCAAGCAACAGCGAAGAACCTCAATGAATCCACCCCACTCCCCTCTCTCCACCCCACTCTACCCCCTCCACCTCACTCCCCCATCTCACTCCACCCCCCTGTACTCCCCACCCCAACTCTCCCTCCCTCTTACGTAAACCTACATAAAAAAAAACGTATTAATAATAAAACACGTGACGATCCCACTCGTTTCTCCACCCCTTGTGTACGTGCCTGCGTGCGTGAGTGTGTATGTGCGTCCGTATGTGTGCGTGAAAGTCTCCCCGTCCGGCTCGTGTTCGTAATAAATCCCAAAATATTTAAGTGATGCGCTGACGGTGTCTACCACGCCCACGACACCCACGATAGATAGCGGGGGTCCGGGCTTCTCGATCTATTGCGTGTGTATTTCTGTGAGCATGCAAGGCGGGGTGGGGTGGGGTGGGGGGGGGTGGGGGTGGGGGTGGGGGTGGGGTGTGAGGTGGGGTTGTGGGAAGGGAAAAAGAGTGAGGGGGAAGGGTGATAGGGCGGGGGGAGAGTAGGAGGGGATGCGACGGCTAAGAGGTAGAGGGAGGGGGGAGAGTAGGGAGGGGGAAGGGGGGAGGTAGGAAGGTAGGGGGAAGGGGGGGGGGGAGGTAGGAAGGTAGGGAGGCGTGATGGGAAGGGGAGTAGAGGGAAGGGGGGAGGGGTAGGGGGTGATGGAGGGAAGGGGGGGAGGCGTTATGACGCCTGAGAGATAGGGGGGAGGGGAGAAGGAAGGTAGGGGGAGGGGAGGTAGAAAGGTAGGAAGGGAGATGGGAAGGGAGTAGAAGGAAGGGGTTGATGGAGGGAAGGGGAAGGGGGGACGCAACGCCAGACGTGGGGGGGTGGGGGGAGTGGCTTTAAGGTGGCTGGAGTTTCCGCATCGGGTTGATATGGGAATCGACGATAAATTGGTGGGAATAAGAAAAGTTGTAGTTGTTGGAGTAGGAATTGTAGTCGTCGTGGCAGTAGCGCCAGTTATAGTATTTGTTGTAGCTGTATTAGACATAGTAGTAGTTGTAGTCATAGTAGTGATAGTAATAATACTACAGCAGTAATAGCAGTAATAGTAATAACAGTTGTATTAGTTATAGTAGTAGTAGTAGTAGAAGAAGAAGTAGTAGTAGTAGTAGTAGTAGTAGTAATAGTAGTAGTTGCTATTGCAGTAGTAGCAGTAATAGTAGTACTTTCTGAATGTAATTTACGCTCGAGTTTATATGCATGTTAATAGGACTCTGTGACTGTCAATATGCTGAGATTCTTAAATAATTGCATGAGCCAAAGATCGTAGCAGCAAAGTGCCACAAATAATGATAATAGTAATGAGGATGAAAATAAAACTTTTTTAACAACACTACTACTAATTAATGATATTACTAATACTACTAATTATACTACATCTACTGCTATTACTACAAAAAAATAACAATAATAATGATAATGATAACAACAACAACAAAAACATGATACTTTTCTAAATCACAACAATAAATCTTAACGATAACATCAATAATAACGGAGAGTCATCAGTAACGGAAATACTAATAGACACAAAGAGACTGCAACTAGATTTTGCAACTCCAGTCACACCCGCAGTTGGACTGTCACTGCATATGTTGTGCTTTCGCTGCACATGATCTCATAGGGAAGATGAGGAAGACGAAGATAGAAAGAAGAAGAGGAGAAGGAAGGCGAAAAGAGAAAGAAGAGGAGGAGAAGGAAGGCGAAAATAGAAAGAAGAGGAGGAGAAGGAAGGCGAAAAGAGAAAGAAGAGGAGGAGAAGGAAGACGAAAATGGAAAGAAGAAGAGGAGAAGGAAGACGAAAATAGAAAGAAGAGGAGGAGAAGGAAGACGAAAAGAGAATTAAAAGAGAGGAATAAAGAAAGCGTAAATAGAGAACTGAGGTGGACGTTTCCCGCGTCACAGAATGAGGTATTCATTTTTGGAAAAAAAATTACATCACATTTAGTAAAGTTATTTAGTAAAATTATTTAGTAAAGATTTATTAAAGCTTCGTTAACTAACCCGTTCGACATATCTCATCTAACCTCCATTAACCCATCCTGGATCGAATAAAGAAACAGGTTTTGCGAAACTGAACAAGCTGAACAGTTCGACGTCACGTGTTCCTCCGACGCCCCAGGAACCAAGTGAAGTCCCACTTGGGTCTCCTTCAGAACTCAACATTCAGGCGAGGCAGTTGCGTCTTGCAAGGCTCGAACATGCACGTGCCTTAACCTCCGCCAGCTGCATGTGATCCTCAAACATGCACGCACTGTTAATCCCTCTCAAATAAGAGATAAATAAATATATAGGCGTGCTTTGGGGCTCTGCAGATGAGTGGGAGGAGAGGGGGCCTGTCACTGCAAACAAGGTTACTGGAGCAACGGTGAGAGGAGGACGGAATGGTCGTGGTTTGGCGTGTTTGTTTGTGTGTGTGTGCTGGTGTTTGTGTGTTTGTTTGTGTGTGTGTTTGTGTGTTGTGGTTGTGGTGTTTGTGTGTTTGTTTGTGTATGGTGTGTGTGTGTTTGTTTGTGTGTGTGTTTGTGTGTGTTGTGCTGGTGTTTGTGTGTGTTGTTGTGTGTGTGTGTGGTGTTTGTGTTTTGTTTGTGTGTGTGTGCTGGTGTTTGTGTATGTTGTGTGTGTGTGTGTGCTGGTGTTTGTGTGTGTGTGTGTGTGTGTGCGGTGTTTGTGTGGTTAAGTTGTGTATGTGTGTGCTGATGTTTGTGTGTGTTCGTGTTTGCGTGTGTTCGTGTTTGCGTGTGTTTGTTTGTGTGTTCGTGTTTGTGTGTGTGTGTGTGTGTACTGGTGTTTGTGTGTATCTTTGTGTGTGTGTGTATGTATATTCGTATCTGTGTGTTTGTTTGTGAGCTTGTGCGTGTATATATATAATCTTATACTTCCAGCTAATTCACTAAAGATATAAATACCTCATTCCTATTAACGAACGACACACGAAGAGAATGTAGTAGCCACCTTTCAAACATAATATGTTCAATGGGTGTTTATGATCATAATGAATGGCCGTTTTGTGAAAGGATCTAAAGATATTGGTGTTTAAAGAACAAGGTAACCTCCACTCACTTTCATTTTACCTGTCCCTTCTATTCTTCAATTCAACGTACCTCTTCTATCTTCTACACACACGCATGTATTATTCTTATGCACCGGTGAACACATATGCAGTATATATGAATATGGATACGTGTGTGTTGCATATGTATGTGTCTATGGATATACATAGATACGTGCGTGTATATATGTGTGTGTGGGTACGTGTGTGTTTGCATGTAAACATACATGAATAAATACATTTCTGTTGCGATACCTCTACATATCTGTATACATACATATATATACATACATACAAGCTTTCCAACACACACACACACACACACACACACACACACACACACACACACACACACACACACACACACACACACACACACACACACACACACACACACACAACATACACACACACACACACACACACACACACACACACAAATATACACACCGTACATGTGTCTGTTTTCTGTGTTCGACCTCACAATGTCGACGACATAGTTGCTAGGCACGATAAGCAAGGCCAACATCTTTTTTCACCGTAGAAGGAAAACAGTAATTATACCTCGGACGTGAAGTGCACGGGGAATGCTAATGACTGTACGGAAGCTATTAGACCCAACAAGGAAAATTAATCCTTTGATAATAGTATAATATGTAACTGTTCATATTAATGATCCTTTTCCCTTTTCATGGCTTGATACGTCACGTCTATTTTGAAGTGAAATAGCCACGGAAAAGATATGTATTCTGATGATTACTTAGAGCCAAGAGGGAGTAGATAATTTATTTCTAACACATGAACTGGCGAGAGAGAGAGAGAGAGAGCGTGTGTTAGAGGGAGGGAGAGAGAGGGAGAGAGAGAGGGGGGGGGGAGAGAGACAGAGAGAGAGAGAGAGAGAGAGAGAGAGAGAGAGAGAGAGAAGAGAGAGAGAGAGAGAGAAGAGAGAGAGAGAGCGAGAGAGCGATAGAGAGAGAGAGAGAGAACGCGAGAGAGCGATAGAGAGAGAGAGAGAGAGGAGAGAGTTAGAGGGAGGAGAGAGAGGGGGGGGGAGGGGAGGGAGGAGGGAGGAAGAGAGAGGAGAGAGAGGAGATAGAGGAGAGAGAGGGAGAGAGAGGGGTTAGAGGGAGGGAGGGAGGGAGAGAGGGAGAGAGAGAGAGGGGGTTAGAGGAGGGAGGGAGGGAGAGAGAGAGAGAGAGAGAGAGAGAGAGAGAGAGAGAGAGAGAGAGAGAGAGAGAGAGAGAGAGAGAGAGAGAGAGAGAGAGAGAGAGAGAGAGACATACAGAGACAGACAGACAGAGACAGAGGAATGCGAGACCAAGAATCATTGGGTATAACAAGTCCTTCCAGTCAGGGTTCATACCTCGCTACCTTCCCGTTTCGAGACCCTTCCCTTGTGTGTGTGTGTGTGTGTGTGTGTGTGGTGTGTGTGTGTGTGTGTGTGTGTGTGTGTGTGTGTGTGTGTGTGTGTGTGTGTGTGTGTGTGTGTGTGTGTGTGATGAGAGAGAGGAGAGAGAGAGAGAGAGAGAGAGAGAGAGAGAGAGATAAGCGTAAGGCGAAAAAGAGAGGAAATGAAGAAAACTATAAGGCAGAACAAGTAGAAGGAGCAGAAACAGAAGAGGAAGAAAAAAGAAAAGAAAAGGCGTAGAAATAATAATAAGAATAGAAGCAGCAATAATTATATAAATAAACTAACAGAAGCAGTAAAAACTACTAAAACAGCAACCAAAAGAAAATAAAAGCGGAAGTCAGCTGCTCCTTCGCTGGAAAGCAAAACAGAATAGCAAACTCGAACGCAGGACGATTGCCAAACAAGTGACGGTGTCGAAGCGTTCCTTTGCATAATTCATATCTAAAAACTAAGAAATAGATGCAGAATGAATGCTAATTTGAATGCCAATCCATAATATCACCCTAGAGTAACAAGAGCTTCAGCGGCAGAGGACAGAAATAAGGGTGGGTACATCAGTGAAAGCAAATGGCGCCAACCTCATAGAAAACGTGTTTTACCGGACGTGATGGTCGCCGTTAGAAATTAGTGGGACAAGGATATTTTTTTAAAACCTGCTTTTGCGCGATGTTCGTTTGGATTTTTGGTTGAGAAAGAATAAAAAATGATAGAGGAAGATGGTTTCTCGCGTATGTTATGGTGACGCTCTGATATAAATGACTTGTATTCAGATCAAGTGAATGTTGTGGGAGAGAGAAAAAAAAGTAATCAAAATGGCTGAGTCATGCTGGCGTTCAGTTGCAAAATTCAGCACCGCGAAGAACTTTAACTCAGCGCCGTCCTAGATTAACGTCATTTTTTCCCGCCAGACTCTCTCAAACTGGCTCGGTTCCGTAACACCCGAGTCATTATTATAAGGCGACCGAGTGAGAAGCGTTTCCTCTGGTTCCTTGGTGGTTCGTTCGGTTCGAAGCAGTTTCGAATGCGAATCGAACAGAAGATTCATTTCCACTTTTTACTGAGACACGAACGTACTGACGCAGATACGGACGAGCAAATATTAACGTATGTACATATAAATAGCGCTCAGTATGATGTATACATATAGATATAGGTATTGGTTAATAGATAGGTAGATAGGTAGATGCACGTACATGTAGGTCGAGGAGGCAAGAAGACCAGAAATTTAACTAGCTACATTTACGTCATTCTCTCTCTCTCTCTCTCTCTCTCTCTCTCTCTCTCTCTCTCTCTCTCTCTCTCTCTCTCTCTCTCTCTCTCATTTCCGTACTCTCACTCTCGCACTCGCACTCTCACTCTCACTCTCACTCTCACTCTCACACTCACTCTCACTCTCACTCTTTCTTCTCTCTTTCTCTCCTCTCCTCTCTCTCTCTCTCTCCTCTCTCTCTCTCTCCTCTCTTCTCTCTCTCTCTCTCTCTCCTCTCTCTCTCACTCTCTCTCTCACTCTCTCTCTCTCCCTCCCTCCTCCCTCTCCTTTTCCTTCCCTCTCCCTCCTTCCTTCCTGATTCCTCCCTCCCTTCATTCCGTCCCTCCCTCCCTCCCTCCCTCCCTCCCTCTCCTCCTTCCCTCCCTTATTCCTTCCCTCCCTTCATCCGTCCTCCTTCCCTCCCTCCCTCCCTCCTCCTCCATCTCCCTCCTCCCTCCTCATCCGTCCCTCCCTAAAATCTACACGCACACAAGACATTCCCTCTTACTCTGTGTCCGTGCTTGCGTTTTGACCGTCCTTGTACATCCATTACTACACCCCAACACACCCCTACACAACGAAGCCATCACGAACGACCCACGCAACAACCCCTAAGTAGTTAAAACTCTAACGACCGCGCGCGTCCCATCACGGCCAACCACCCCGAACGACCTATGAGTCTGGTCACGTGTCCCTAAGGAACCACAGACGCCGTCCTCCTTTATCCTGTCTGCGCCTGACCACAGGATTCTGTTTCCTGTAACCCGTTCGGCTCCTGGACGACCTTCGACAAGGACCGACTCCTGCAACCCTAGCGTGGGCTTCCTTCTTGGTTCTTTTGGGGGAGTTAGTGTGTGTGTTGATGAAAACATCTATCTGTTTGTTTGTCTATTTATCTATATATCTGTTTATTGTTTTTTAATTATGTATTTATTTGTTTACTATATATTTATTTATCTATTGATTTGTTTACTATCTATTTACTTATCTGAATATATGTTTACTATCTTTTATTTATCCATATATCTATCTGTTTATTATCTTTCTATCCATATATCTATCCGTTTACTATCTATCTATCCATATATCTATCTGTTTATTGTCTATCTATTTACCTATATTAATAATATTATTATTATTATTGATTTTATTATTATTATAATATATGATATGATTATCATTATTTTTATATCATTATCATTATTACTAATTATCATTACAATGATTATATATCCTTATCCTTATCCTTATCACTCATAACTAATTCTAACTTAATTTCAGCATTAGTAGTTTTCACATTCGTTCTTCCATCAGAGCTGCCAAGGATAATTCCAACTTACAAAACAGTTCATCAAACTTAACAACCTCGTTACCAAACCACGCATCCAGGACGTCGTGTGTGTGTGTGTGTGTGTTGTGTGTGTGTGTGTGTGTGTGTGTGTGTGTGTGTGTGTGTGTGTGTGTGTGTGTTGTTTTCTTTCTTTTTTTGCGTCGCCGAAGCGCTAACTATAGCAATAAGGAAAGACTAGTTTCGTAATGGACATTTCTTGGCTTTGAAACCCCGTAGTGCAACTTTCACTCGCCGGCGACACGGACTGAAACAAGCGGAGACTTATACGGGTGGCAGGAGAGAGGGGGAGGGGGGGGGGGAGGGGGGAGGGGGGGAGGCACGAAGACGCAAGCACGGACACGAGAGTAGGAAGGAATGCTTTTATGTGCGTGTAGATTTTAGAGGCAGGGAAGGAAAGAGGGAGGAAGGGAAGGAGAGAGGGAGGGAGATGGAAGGAGGAGGGAGGCAGGGAGGGATTGAAGGAGGGAGGGAGGAGGGAGATGGAAGGAGGGAGGAAGATGAAAGGAAGGAAGGAAGGAGGGAGGGAGATGGAAGGAGGGAGGAAGATGAAAGGAGGAGGGAGGGAGATGGAAGAGGGATATGGAAGGAAGAAGGGAAGGAGGGAAAGAGGGAGGGAGATGGAAGGAGGGAGGAAGATGAAAGGAAGAAGGGAGGGAGGGAGGGAGATGGAAGGAGAGAGGGAGGAGGAGGAAGATGGAAGGAGGGGGAGATGGAAGGAGAGAGGGGGAAGGAGGGAAGGAGGGAGAGAGGAGAGAGAAGAGAGAGAGAGAGAGAGAGAGAGAGAGAGAGAGAGAGAGAGAGAGAGAGAGGAGTGTGTTGTAACATAAAACAGATAGATAGACAGAAAGACAGATACACAGATAGACAGATAGATAACTATACGCGAACTGTGTGACTCATTATAATAAAGAGTTGATTACAACGACAATGATAATGATAATATAATAACAAATAACCCTAATAACAATATCAACAACAAAGCAACAAACAACAACTGCAACAATACAACAACAACAAACAACGCAACAAAAACAACAACAATAATAGTAATAATAATGATAATGATAATAAAAAGCAATAACAAAAACAAAAAACAGCTGCACAAAACAACAACAAAACAAACAACAAACAACAATAATGACGATGATGAATAACAATAAAAAAACAATAACAAAACACAATCACAAAAAAATTGCCCACGATTTAATACACTCTGATAAGACACCCTTAACGACCTTCCTCGCAGCAGAGTACACAATGGCTGAATGTCATCGGGCATTTCGACACAGAAGTAGGAATATGCCCGATGCCAAGACACTCTTCGTCTGACCTTCGTATAATTGCTGCGAGTGCTGACCTTGAGGTATGTGGGTACGGAGGTGGGGGGGTTATAGGGGGGGAAGGGAGAAGAGGAGAGGGGGGAAGGGGGGAGAAGGGTGGGGAGGGGTGAGGGGTGGTGGGGAAGGGGTGAGGTTGGGTGGGTGGGGGAAGGGGTGAGGTAGGGTGGGGTAAGGAGGGGTGGAGTGGGTAGGGGTGGGGAAGGGGAAGGGAGGGGTGGAGTGGGCAGGGGTGGGGGGAGGCAGGCGACTGTAGGAAGGAAATGGCACTTGGCATGGGCAAGAGCACGCGACGAAGGCTGAATAGAAAACCCACAATAAAAAACGAAAGTAGACAAACAAAGACCGATAAAAGACAAAAAAAAAAGAAAGGAAAGACGACCAGAGAAAAAAAAAGGACAGGAAAAGAGGAAGGAGTAATGAGAGAGCTAGCAAGGAGTCGGGTATTGTATAGCATCGGGTACCCACAGAACGGACCCAAAAGCACAAGGCGAGCAGGACCCAGCAACTTACCTATGCTGATTACAGGTTTTCGGAATTACCTTAACCCTGCCTTAACTTTCCCCAATCTCCGCATAATTTTAATTTAGTAATCGTAAACAGATAAAAAAGTAACCAACTTTCCCCAATCTTCGAGTATTGTTTTGATTACGTAATCGTGAAAGATATTTAAGAAAAACAATCACGAAGATATGAAAAAATAAGATTGAAAATTATTAAAAAGAAAGAAAATAAATGAATAACTGAATTTTAGCACGATAGAAAATGGAGAAAAGATAGAATGGGAGAACGGGAATTTCGCTAAAATTAAATGGAAAAAAGTCAGGTTAGGTTAGGTTAGGCGCCAAAATCATCCTACTTTCCAAAATCACAACTAATCATAGTCTAAAAAAAAAAAAGAAAAATCGAGAGTTTACATTCACATTTACCTTGAATCACATGGAAAATTTACGTACACATTAACATTCCTTTTCAAGCACTTTTTTTCCCCCAGTTTCGCTTACTAGATCTGTGCTAAATCTTAGCGGTCAAGGATAGCTAGCAAGAGCCGCTAAGATTTTTCTTTCGTTAATGACCCACATCAGAAGTACTTTTTTATTTACCTGGATGTGGTTCGAACAAACATAATGAATATATGTTTTTTTAAGGTAAATTCCATGGCTTTTTATATCTTTATAATGAATATGTTTTTTTTTTAGGTAAATTTTATGTCTTTTTATATCTTTATGGACGTTTGAAATGCTTGTTATAGAAATTTTGTTTTGAGGTCTTTCTTTACTGTCGTTTGTGTTGTTGATGTTGTTGTGATTGTTATTGTTGTCATCATTATTGTCATTATTGATATCATCATTGCCATCACAGTCATCATTGTTATTATTATTTATTAATCATTATTATTATCATATTTCATTATCATTATTATCATCAATTATTATCATTATCATTGCTATTTATCATTTCTACTATTAATCATTACTAATGTCATTATCAGCATTGGTAGTGGGTTATAGTAGTATCATTATCGCTATTTATCATCACTATTTCTTTTTTTATTACCATCAATGTGTTTTATTGTGGATGATCATCCTCCATTTTACCAAACCTTGGAAAAATACACATCGAATCCTTATTTTTTTATCTTTTTATTTTATTTTATCTTATTTTTTTATTTTATATATATATATATTTTTTTTTTTGTATTTCCAAGAAGCCTAACGAACATCAACAAAATTCCTTTTTCACCACTTAAAAACCTCTCCCTCTCTCCCCCCCCCTCCCCTTCACCCCCTCCCCACCTTCCTACCTCCTTCACCTCCCCCCCCCACACCTCCTACCTCCTTCACCTCCCCCCCCACTCCCACCTCCTACCTCCTTCACCCCTCCCCCCCATTCTCCTCTTCCTACTTCCTTTCACCTCCCCCCTCACCTCCCACCTCCCTACTCTTCACCTCCTCCTAGGCGTTTTTCTCTTGTTAAATAGGATGACCTTGAGAGGGCTTAAGAACGTGGGAAAGGACGTTCGCTCCAACATCCCCCCCCCCCTCCTTCCTCTCCCCTCTACCCTTCTACCCTCTCCCTTGGCTCAACACCCCCCCCTCCCCCTACTCTTTCTACCCTCTCCCTGTATCCCCAATCCCGTCCTCTCTTCCCCCCACCTCCCCCCTTCTACCCCCTTCCCTTCCTCCCCCCTTCTCCCCTTCCCCCTCCTCCCCTTCTACCCCCTCCGTATATCCAACCCCTCTCCCTCCCTTTCCCCCCATCCCTCTAACCCCACCAAACCCCCCTCTCCCCCCCCGCTATGTTTTTCGACCCTACCCTCCCCCCCCCCTCTCTCTCCGTCTTTCTCCCCCACCCACCCCCACCACCCCACCCCCTTCTCTTTCTCACTTCTAAACAGGATTTTTGTGTGTTTCGGAACGGTTGGTCGCATTTTTTTTCCTTTTTTATTAGTCTGTCTGTCTGTCTGCGTGTCTGCCTCTCTGTGTGTTCTCTGTTGGCTTGCATACGATGAATAAATGAATTGAAGAATAGATGAATATATGGATGACTTAATGTTGTACATACACACACATACACACACACATACACACACTTGCACAACACACACACACACCACCATATATGTATATACATATATATATATATATACATATATATATACATATATATTATATATTATATACATATATATATGTATTATATATAATTATATATATATATATATATATATATAATATATATGCA
>NW_020872537.1:145534-147426 GCF_003789085.1 Penaeus vannamei
TTTTATGAGAGATTTTGAATCGCTATTTACGTATTTGTTTGTTTAATCTATTTATGCAATTCATTTATTTCGGCTTTCCTATTTCATTTCATTTATTCGGCTCTCCTATTCATTCATTTATTCGGCTCTCCTATTCATTCATTTATTCGGCTCTCCTTTTCGTTTCATTTTATTCGGCTCTCCTATTCGTTCATTTATTCGGCTCTCCTTTTCATTCATTTATTCGGCTCTCCTATTCATTCATTTATTCGGCTCTCCTATTCATTCATTTATTCGGCTTCCTATTCCTTCATTTATTCGGCTCTCCTATTTCCTTTATTTTTTATCGGCTCTCATATTCATTAATTTATTCGGCTCTCCTATTCATTTATTATAATCCGGCTCTCCTTTAATTCATTTATCGTCTGTCTATTATCTACCTACCTGCCTTACCTACTACTTACCTATCTATCTATCTTATCCTATATCTATCTATCTACTTATCTGTATGTATATTATGTCCATCTATTCTCCTGTCTATTTACCTATCCATCTATCCATCTCTCACATCCACAACACACATCACCAGTTATCCCACATCTTACATTTATCACGATCCCCTAACACCCCCTTCTTTAAAAAATAATAAAACTAAGAAATAAAAGAAAAAAAAAAATACCACAAACAACAACCCTTTCTTAAAAAAAATAATATAATTAAAAAAAAACAAAAAATAAATGAATATATAAAACTACCACAACAACAACCCTTTCTTAAAAAAAATAATAATAAATAAAATAAATATAGAAAACTACAACACAACACAACAACAACAACAACAACGAAAAAAAAGATACAACACACACGTGAGGTCACTAACTTGTGACCGACTCTCTCTTTCACCGTAGTCTCTCACTCTCGCTTTCCTTTCAGACACGCCAACAGGGAACGCGCGTTGTGTGAGGCTCTTGAGGCTTGGAACGCACGCTCTATGGGGTTCTTGGTGGCAACGCGTGATATCGTGGGTTGCGAACTTGATATATGGGGTTCTTGGGTTGGACGCGCACGCTCTATGGGGTTCTTGGGTTGGAACGCACGCTCTATGGGGTTCTTGGGTTGGAACGCACGCTCTATGGGGTTCTTGGGTTGGAACGCATGCTGTATGAGATTTCTTGGCTTGGAACGCGGAGATATGTTGAGGTCCTTGGGCTTGGGTGGAACGGACGCTCTATGGGGTTCTGGGTTGGAACGCACATGCTGTATGAGGTTCTTGGGGCTTGGGTGGGACGGACGCTCTATGGGTCTTGGGTGGGAACGCACGCTCTATGGGGTTCTTGGGTTGGAACGCATGGTGTATGAGGTTCTTGGGTTGGAACGCGTGATATATAAGGTTCTCGGGGCTTGGGTGGGAAGCATGCTCCATGAGGTTTGGGTTGGAACACATGCTATATGAGGCTCTCGAAGCTTGATGATATCCTTGGGTCTTAGGTTATCCTCTGTATAATCCTGTTACGTTTCTTTACATGAGAATAAGAATGATGTGTGTGACATGCAGCACGAAAAAACACACATGAACCAATACACACATACAGCTCTTGCAAACGGACCAAAAATAAAGAAACAAATGAATTAAGTGACCAATAAACAATACAAAGCAAATAATTAAACAGATAAACAAATAAAATTCTTTTACTAAGTATTATGTTCGTCCTCCACCTATAATATACCTTAAGTTAGTTCTCGTTTAATGGTTATGCAGACTCAGAACTCATCATATCATTCTCCATAATGAGCGTTGGTTCGCCTTTTCGAGAGAGAGAGAGAGAGGGAGGAGAGGAGTGAGTGAGGGAGAGGAGAGATGGAGAGAGGAGGGTGAGGGAGGAGGGAGAGGGTTGGTGAGGGAGAGGGAGAGG
>NW_020872537.1:147526-157526 GCF_003789085.1 Penaeus vannamei
CTCTCTCGTCTGTTCTCCCTTTTCCCTTTTCCGCCTCCTAATCCTTTCAAACTGCTTGTCCCTTTTTACGGGTTCTCTCTTTTCCGCCCCTTCTTTTCCGCCCCCTTCCTCTCCTACTCCTCCTCTCCTCCAGTGTTCCCTTCCTCCTGCTTCCCTCCTCCCGCTGGAACATGCTCGATGACTTTTTTCTTCCACTGCACGTCTCTCCGTTCTCTGCTTTGTGTGTCCGTTCGCTCGGTGTGCGTCTCCCCGGTGCCTGTGTGTGTCGTCGTGGTGGTGTTTTTCGTGCTTATTAATATCTTATTATGTTTCACTATATTTTCAATCGTCTTTTATCTATTACTCCTTTTACACCTTCTTGTATCCCATTCCTATACCCTCTTCCCCCTTTCCTTCTACATCCCCCTCCTATCCCCCTCACCCCTCTTTCTTTTCTTACCATTTAACTTCCCCCTTCCCCTCACCCCCAATTTCTCCCACTCTTTTCCCCGGTTTAAACAGGGTTTTACTTTTCCCCCTTACTCCTTACCCCCCATCCCCATCCCACACTCCCTTTTTTGTTAGTTTTTGCCCCTCCCTTCCCCCTCCCCTTCCAATCCGCTTTCCATTATTTTTCTTAGTTTACTCCCGCCCCCCACTTCCTTCCCCTCCCTTTTTCCCCTCCATTCCTTTTCCCTCTTTCCAAAGTTTTAACTGCCTCCCTCCCCTCCCCTTCCCCTCACTCCATTATAATTTCACTCCATTCTTCCTCCTCCTTCACTTCCCTCCTCCTCCTCGCTTTACTCCTTCTATCATCCTTACACTCCATTCAATTACTCCCCTTCCTCGTTAACGCCAATGTGGTCGTGGATAGGATGAAAAGAGAGGGATTGGAATTAAAGAAATGGTTGGAAAGATGGATAGAAAGATATGGAATGAACAGAATGATGGATAGATGGATAGAATAAGGTGGAATGTGCGGAATGAACAGAAGGATGGATAGATGGATAGAATGGAAGAGAATGGAGTGAATAGAGGATGGATAGATGTATAGTAATTAGAGAGAATGGAGTGAATAGAAGGATGGAGAGATGGATAGAAGAGAATAGAGTGAACGGAATGAATAAAAGGATGGGTAGAGAGAGAGAGAGATAGAGAGATAGATAGATAGATGAGAGATAGAGAGAGAGAGAGAGAGAGAGAGAGAGAGAAGACAGAGAGAGAAGAAGAGAGAGAGAGAGAGAGAGAGAAGAGAGAGAAAATAAAAATAAAACGTTCAAATACAGACTCCCAATAGATGTGAATCCGACGCAAGTATATATGAATACACATGAATATCCACGTAAGCACTTGTCCATGTGTACGAGTGTATACGCGTTCTGCCATGTACGTGTATGCCTGTGAACAAAACTAAAATTCCACGGGCGCTTTTCGGATTAAGTTCTGTACACAAAGGCGGGTATTGTTGAAATATCCAGAAGTTGCTTCTTCCCTTCCACAGCTGATCCGAAGTTTTAATTCCCTTTTCCAAATGATTCTGGAGACTGACTAGTCCGTTGAGGGCGAGAGATGAGGAGGGGATTATTGTTTGTTTGTTTGTTGTGTGTGTGTGGTGGTGGTGTTTTGTGTGTGTGTGTGTGTGTGTGTGTGTTTGTGTGTGTTGTGTGTGTTTGTGTGTGCGGGTGGGTGATTGTGTGTGTGTGTGTGTGGGGGGTGATTGTGTGTGTGTGTGTGTTTGTGTGTGTGTGTGTGTTGTGTGTGTGTGTGTGTGTGTGTTTGCGTGTGAGTGATGTGTGTGTGTATGTGTTGTGTGTGTGATGTGTGGTGTGTGTGTGAGTGTTGCGTGTATGTGTGTGTGCGTGTGTGTATGTGTGCGCATGTGTCTGTTGCTACGTCTGTTGTCTATCTTGAATGTCTATGTGCTTAGTACAGAACAGACAGACAGACAGAGAGATGTGTATATATATCCATTTATCTGTTTATATATAATGTTTGCAAATGCTTATCTTCACGCAGACATTAAGCAGCATGCCACATTAGCGCCATTACCGGAGTGCTGTGGCTCAAGCATAATCCTTATCTGAATTAGAATAGTTAATGACTAACTCACCCTACCTTGACTATGTGCAGATATTCATTATTTTCTTGATGTGAGAGAGGAAAGAGGGAGAGAAGGAAAGAGAGGAGAGGGAGAAAGAGAGGGAGAGGAGAGAGAGGAAGAGGGAGGGGGAGAAGGGAAAGAGAGGGAGAGGAAGAGGGAAGGAGAGAGAGGAGCAGGGAGGGAGAAGAGAGATAGAGAGAGGGAGAGGGAGAGGAAGAGAGGGGGGTGAGAGGAGAGGGAGGGGGAGAGAGAGAGGAAGAGGGAGGAGGAGAGAGATGGAGAGAGGGAGAGGAGATAGAAGCGAGAGGAAGAGTAGAGAGAGGGGGAGAGAGGGAAGATAGGGAGAGGCGGCAAGGAAAGGAAAGGGAGAGGGAGGGGAAAGCGAGAGAAAAGAGAGGGAGAGGTAGAGGAGAGGGAAAGAGAGAGCAAGAGGGATAGATAAAAGGGCGAGGGAGAAGAAGGGAATGGGAGAGGAAAAAGAGAGAAGAGGTAGAGGAAAAGAGAGAGGGAGATGGAAAGAGAATGAAGAGAGAGGACAGAGAGAGAGAGAGAGAGAGAGAGAGAGAGAGAGAGAGAGAGAGAGAGAGAGAGAGAGAGAGAGAGAGAGAGAGAGAGAGTCAGCGAATGGGAAAAAAGAAAGAGAAAACACAATACACATGAACGTAATTAATCACATACTAGGGGATCTCATTACAGAATTCCCCTGACCAACAAGCTCATATTTCACACACATTAAGATACTCATATCAAGATACTCATATCTACAGGTCATGTTTTGATATCTAGTCCTTAACTCAAAAAACATTTTCTGTTTCAGCGATGAAGGTGTAGTAAAGGTGTGAAAATGGAACCAGTGGATAATCGAGCAGTGATCAGGATATTATACATGAATGGCCGCACACCACAAAAGACCATCATATGACGTTGGTAAACATTGACATCGTCAGTTCAGGTGTGGTCGGAAATCTGTGGAAATGGCACCTATCCCAGGACGACCCCAGTCTGCCATTTATGAGAACACCATTCATAAAGTGGAGACTGTCGTATTACTGTTCGTTAGCTAGCCCAAGATCCCAAGATAAGTGTTGGGTCTGTGGACTAAATCACCCATGACCGTCTGCAAGTGCAATAGTTCTCTGCTCGATGGATTCCCAAACTACTCACACCTTTCCTGAAGCAGGGACGAGTCTATTGTTCCAAGGGTCTTTCAGCCATGTGCCAAGAAACCCAGGAGGACTTTTTTGGCCATCTTATTTACGCAGGATGAAACTTGGGTCCATCACCATGATCCAGAAACTAAGGCAAAGGTCAAGACAATGGAAGCACTTTGACTCACCACACCCCAAAAAGGCACGTGTCACGCCCTCAGCAGGCAAGGTCATGCTCACAGGCTTTTGGGACCAGCATGGAGTAAAGATGGATTTCCTGGCAAAAGGTACTACAGTTACAGGAGCTTACTACACTTGACTGCTACAGAAATTGCGGGAAGCTATCAAAACCAAGAGGCGCAGAATGTTGACCAAAGGTGTCCGCCTCCTACAGGACAATGCCCCTGTTCAGAACTCTTACATACCCCAGATAGAAGCGCGGTCTTGTGGCTACATCCTTCCTCATCCTCCTTATTTTCCCGACCTTTCACCATCTGACTTTCACCTCTTTCTGTTCATGAAGTAAAGCGAGGAGTCCACAACTGCATAAAAGGGAGAAAATGTGTCTCTTTTGGCAGGACTAATTGAATTTGTACATTTCATTCCTCTACACCAGACCTCTCGTGGGCCGGACAGGGACTAAATATATAATTAATTAAATATATAAATTATTAAATATATGATTTATCAAATATATATATTTACTAAATATATAATCTATTAAATATATAATGTACTAAATATATAATTTAGTGCATTTTACAGTGGAAGAAAGGTGAGCAGAATTAAGTTCAAGTTATCGTTGATGTGGTCCTCTGACACAATTCAGGTTTTTCATGTGGCTCCTTGTGAAAATTAATTGCCCACCCCTGCTCTCACCCACCCATGAGAAGTCAGGGGAAACCTTCCATGAGCACCCCTCATAGTGAAAATACAGGTCACATAAACACCAACTTTGTCGAAAATTATTTTATTTGTACAGCAACAATATTCTAACATATAATATATCTACGACAAGGTCCTTTACACACACACACATATATATATATATATATAGTATGCACTCATTTTCGTCGGAAAAATATGTATGATGCGCGGTTACATGCCCATAGACTGATCACGCATTTATGCATTCACGCCTTTAAATCTTTTTGGGTTTCTGTTCTTACTTTCACATCATATTGCTAATCTTTCATACAACCGTCCATGCAAAACCATTCGTCTTAGCTCTTTCATGTACTATAATGCACAAGTAGAGTCATGTTTTCTTTCATTCACAAGACGAACTGTGTGTTCATCTTTCATTTCCTCAAAATGCAAATTAACGCACTTCTTTTGAATGTCATAAGAGCATCATTTCTTTCAAACTGACATGGAACGTTTTAACGTTTAGCTCACACATAAAAAAGATATGAATTCGTCAACAGATCTGGAAATGTAATTTTCTTCTTTTTTTTAGTGAAGTTATTTTACACCTTATAATCATACTCTGCCAGTGGATGTGACGATTACTATTAGAAAAAGTTATATATGATATTTATAGTACATTTAAATGTGAATAAATTACTCAGTTCGGTTAGAAATGGGAGATAAATGCTTACAAACTTGAGCAAAGCGATTGTGTATCATTAATTCTTTTTTCTAAAGCCATCGAGCAGTCAGAACAAGAAAAGTCAATTCATCAGGCGTAAAATTTTGTATTTGTTTTAACACAATTAGGATTTTAACTTTTCTTTATTGAAGTGGAAGAACATTCAGCTATCACAGTCATTCATCAGTCTGTTTTTTATTGATTTTATTTCCGTAGGTAGATTTTTGTAACAAAACAACGGACCTTAACTACTCATCTACGTTTTAACTACTTGTTTGTCATAAGAAAGGTTGATGCATGAACAACACAGTTCTGAATACTGTATGGAATCGGTGTATGATATATTTGCGTGCATGTGTGTAACTATACATATAGATTTACATACGTATATATACACACACATACTTATGATCATGATGTTTAAAAATACATCCGCTGTCTTCATACTTAAAGCGTGGTAGAAGCGCCTATGGAAGGATAGGTGAGTCTACCTTTCGTGACAGTCTTTTGAAAAGGATGTAATAGGATTCTTGCCATGGACGTCGAGGGCGAGTAAGACACAGAGTCTCCCTTCCTTCTCCTTGTCCTTCCTTCCTTTCTTTTCCCCTTTTTCTTTCTCCTTGTCCTTCCTTTCTTTTCCTACCCTTACGTCCCCTTCTTTCCCTTCCTTCTACCTTCCTTTCTCTCCTCTTCCTCTTTCTCTCCTCTCCTTTCCTTCCCCTTCAGTCTTCTCCTTACCCCCAGAAAGTCTCATCGTGTGTCCCCTTTCTCCTTCCTCTCCCTCTTCCTCTCCTCTTCCCTCCCTTCCTTCTCTTCTCTCTTCCCTCTCTTCCCTCTTCCTTCCTTCTCGCACCCAAAAGCTCTCTCAGTTCGTGATGAGGAAGGAGCTGACGGGGAGCTGGGAGAGCGCGTCGTTCATCACTCTCTGGATGAGGACGTTGAGCTGACGTGACACTTCGGGCTTGACGTCGCGAAGGACCTCTTGGCTGTTCTGGTTCAGGAAGTGGTTCACGGTCTCACCTGCGGACGGGGGAAGGGGGGTTAGTGGTGATGGTGGTGGGGGAGTGATGATGGTGATGTGGGTGATGGTGGGGGAACGGTGATGGTAAGTGGCCGCGGTGTAGAGATGTGATGATGATGAAGGGATGGGGGTTGGGGAGGAGAGGGAGGGATGGGAAGAGAGGAGTGGAGGGATGGGGAAGGAGGGGAGGGGGGTTGGGAAAGAGAGGGATGGGGGTTTGGGGAGGAGAGGGAGGGATGGGAAGAGAGGGAGGTGGAGGGATGGGGAAGGAGGGGAGGGTTGGGAAGGAGAGGGATGGGGGTTGGGGAGGAGAGGGGGTGAAGGAATGGGAAGAGAGGGATGGGGGGTGGTGATGGTGATGGAGATGATGATGGTGATGGTGATGATGATGGTGAGAATAACGTTGGCGATGATGAATGAAAAGGATGATAAGATAATAATGATGATATCGATGCTGCTGATAATGAAGATGATAATGATTGAAGAAAAAAATGTAAAGCTAAAGATAACGAAAAAGGGTGGGTAGATACTGGATAAGAGAGAGAGAGAGAGAGAGAGAGAGAGAGAGAGAGAGAGAGAGAGAGAGAGAGAGAGAGAGAGAAGAGAGAGAGAGGAGAGAGAGAGAGAGAGAGAAAGAGAAGAGAGGAGAATGAAAGAGAAAGAGAGAGTGAAAAAGAGACATATATAGAAGGAAAGAGAGAGAGAGTGAGAAAAATAGATAGACATATACAGATGCTAATAATACCGATGATGAAAAAAGTAAAATACAAAGGTAATAATGATAAACAGGGAATTGTTGCAAAGATACCAATTCTGATGATGTTGACAGAGGAAGAACGCCATTGTGTGGGACCCTTCCGAAAGAGGGTCTAATGAAAGAGAAAAAAAAGACAAAGCATAAAACAGGCTACTGTTGACTGGAAGATACTTAGAGAACGTCATTCTCACGATTTGTTGATGGGGAACGAAATATATATTATATATATATATATATATATATATATATATATATAATATATATATATATATATATTAATATATAAAGGGAACGATAAACACAGGGAAAATAAATAAACCAAACGTAACTAGAAGAGATTATCGCCATTGCAGAGATTGCTAGAAACGAATATAGAAAAGAAGAAGAAAAAGAAAGAAAGAAAGAGAGAGATAAAACAGAGAAAAAAAACAAACCACGAAATATAAAAAAAAAAAGAAAGAAAGATAAACACAGAGGAAAATAAACAAACCAAACGCATACCAGAAATATTAGAAAAAATATATATAGAAGAAAAAGAAAAGAGAGATAAACAGGGAAAATAAACAAACCACGAAAATATATAACGAACGAGAGAAAGAAAGAGAGATAAACACACAAAAATAAACCAACACCCCCCCACATACCCAGCAGAGGAACACACAAAAATACCCCCCCCCCCCCCAACATACCCAGCAGAGGATCGCCATTGAAGAGGTTGCTGAGGTGGAGCGAAATGTCCCGGATGAAGTTGATGCGAGTGTCGGATACCCGGAGCCGCTCCTGGCCGTCCGGTCCCTGCTGCACGCTGAGCTTCCCCACTCCGGAGGCGTCGATGTTGTCTGGAGTGGAGGTGGAGTGGGAGTTAGGTGTTTGTGAGGATGGGAGGGGAGGGAGGGAGGTGGAGGGGGAGGGGTTGGGGAGGGAGGGAGGTGGAAGGGGGTTTTGTGAGGATGTCGTGGAGGCGTCGATGTTGTCTGGAGTGGAGGCGGAGTGGGAGTTAGGTGTTTGTGAGGAGGGTGGAGGAGGAGGATGGGAGGGAGGTGGAGGGGTTGGTGTTTGTGAGGATGTGGAGTGGGAGTTAGGGTTTGTGAGGATGGAGGAGGTGGAGGATGGGAGGGAGGGAGGTGGAGGGGAGGATGTGGGGTGGGGGGTTTGTGAGGATGGTGGAGGAGGGAGGTGGAGGGGAGGATGGTGGAGGGGGGGGTTGGTGTCTGTGAGAATGTGGAGTGGGGGTTGGTGTTTGTGTGCCGTAGAGTGGGAGCTGGTGTTTTAATCATATCAAATAATCGATAAAAAAACATTAAATTATAAAACTTGTCGTCTTGAAGATCAAAATAAGGCTTCTGAATGGTTATGAAGATACGTTCAATGACAAACAATTATGGAACTTATTATAACTGAACAGATGATCTCTAAACCACTTAATGATAAAAAAGGATAATTTCTCGAATATGATCAGAAAAATAATAATAACAATAAACAGCATAAAAAGAAAAAAATAGAATGTCACATTTACAAAGACAATGAATAACAAAAATCAAAGAGAAAATTACACAAACAACGATAATGATAAAAATAATAGATAAAATAAAATAAAAAAAACTCACAGAGGTTAGTCCAGAAGGTCCCGGATCCGGTCACGGGGAAGACGATGACCTGACCCTTGAGGTCATAGAGTCCGGCCACGCGGAGTTCTGGCACCATGAGACCCACGGACAGTGTCAGTGCCTGCGGGTCGGCGCTGCGGAGAAGGGGGGGGTGTTGTTAGTGGTGCGAGGAGGGAGGAGGGAGGGGTTGGGAGGGAGGATGGAGGGATTGGGGAGGGATGGGAGGGATTGGGGGGGGGGTTGGAGGAGGAGTGGGGTTGGGGAGTGGAGGATTGGAGGTGGGGAGGGAGGTGGGAGGGGATTGAGGGGAGGGGGGGGGGAGGGAAGGAGGGGGGTGGAGTGGAGAGGGAGGGAAGGGAAGGTGAAGGGATGGGGGTGTGGAGGGAGGGAGGGGGGGTTGGGTGGAGGGAAGGGAGGGAGGTTGGGAGGGGGGTTGGAGGAGGGAATGGAGGAGGTGAGGGGAGGGAGGGGGAAGGGAGGGGAGGGAGGGTGAGAGGGAGAATGGAAGGAGGGGAGAGGGAGAAGAGGAGATGAGAGGAAAAGAAGGATTAGAAGGAGAGGGAGTAGGTAGATAGGAGAGATTAGAAAGAGAGAGAGATAGAGATAGATAGAGTGAGAGAAGATAGATAGAGAGAAAGAGAAGAGGATAGATAGATAGACAGAAAGATAATATATATATATATATATATTAGACAGAGATAGAGAGAGAAAGAGATAGATAGATAGATAGATAGAGATATATATAGATAGATAGACAGAGAGATATATAGATAGATAGAGAGAGAGAGAGAGAGAGAAAGAAAGTGAGAGCCAGACAGACATACAAACAAACATATTAAGAAAGAAAAAGAGAAAGTGCCAGAGAAACAGATAAATTACAAAACACAACCATGAACATAGAAAATAAAATAATAAAAGAGATTGACACCCAACGTGACTGCAACATCTTTAAAGTCAAACACAAACACATTAATAACTTCAACAGCTGCTTAGAAACCTTCCTGCAATTGCTATAACATCCGACAGAGGTTATTAACATCTTGTAAAAAACACGAGCTTATCAAAATTACTTTGACAAATATGCATTGTTTGCAAAGTGACTTGCATAATTCTGTAACAGTCATGGTAATAAGTGAATTATGTTTTTCATCAGTTGTAGTTCCTGGCATTGTTATCACTGTATCATCATTATTGTGATTGTTGTTATTATTATCATTATTATCATTTTTGTTTTTATCATTATTATCATTTTATTATTATCATTACTGTCACTTTTATTATAATCATTATTATCATTCTTATCATTATCATTATTATCATTTCTATTATCATCATTATTAACGTCTTTATTATTATCAATATAGTCATTTTTATTATTATCATTATTATCATCGTAATTATCATCATTGTTATTATTATTACTATTATTATTATTGTTATTATTTTAACTATTATTTCTATTGTTATTATTATTACTATCATCTTTATTGTTATTATTATCACTATTATTATCATTGTTAAAATCATCACTATTATTATCATCATTATTATTACTATTATCATTATTGTTATCATCACACCACCCACACTCTATCAATTACTTATAAAAACCAAACTTACTTCACATAAGACGTGGTGTAGTTGGAGAGACCTTGCACTTTCACTTGCATGAACTTGGCTTGCACGTTGACAGCTCCGTCTCCCTGGCGAAAGACAATGTTGTTGATCTGCATTGGTTCCAGGACAGGGAGGCCAAGCTCGGGGATACCTGGGGAATGGGAAGGGGGGTTGAGTAC
>NW_020872537.1:158837-173837 GCF_003789085.1 Penaeus vannamei
AGTCCGTTGAAGGCGAGAGATGAGGAGGGGATTATTGTTTGTTTGTTTGTTGTGTGTGTGTGGGGGGTTTGTGTGTAGTTTCTGTGTGTGTGTGTGGTGATTGTTTGTTTTGTGTGCGGGGGTGATTGTGTGTGTGTGGGGGGGTATTGTGGTGGTGTGTTGTGTGTGTGTGTTTGTGTGTGTGTGTGTGTGTGTGTAGTTGATTGTGTGTGTGTTTTGTGTGTGAGTGAATGAGTGAGTGAGTGCGTGTGTGTGTATGTGTGTATGTGTTCTGTGTGTGTGTGTTTGCGTGTATGTATGTGTGTGTGAGTGAGTGAGTGAATGTGTGTGAACGTGTGCGTGTGCGTGTGTGTGCGTACGTGCGTCTGACTATCTGAATGTCTACATGCTTAGTAACAGAGACAGACAGACAGACAGAGAGATGTGTATATATATATCCATTTATCTGTTTATATAATGTTTTGCAAATGCTTATCTTCACGCAGACATTAAGCAGCATGCACATTAGCGCCATTACCGGAGTGCTGTGGCTCAAGCATAATCCTTATCTGAATTAGAATAGTTAAATGACTAACTCACCCTACCTTGACTATGTGCAGATATTCATTATTTCTTGATGTGGAGAGAAAGAGAGGAAAGAGGGGAGAGGGAAAGAGAGGGAGAGGAGAGGAAGAGGGAGGGGGAGAAGGGAAAGAGAGGGAGAGGAAGAGGGAAGGGAGAGGAAGAGGGGAGAGAGAAGTGGGAGGGAGAGGAGATAGAGAGAGGAGAGGGAGATAGAGAGGGGGTGGAGGAAGAGGAGGGGGGAAAGAGAGATGGAGAGGGTGGGCGGAAGGGATAGGAAGAGGAAAGTGAGAGGGAGGGAACGAGAAAGGAAGAATGAGAGGTAGAGTGAGAGGGAAAGCGAGGGAAAGAGAAAGAGAGTGGATGAGTTATAGAGAGAGGGAAAGAGAGAACGAAGGGAAAAGGAAAGCGAGAGCGAGAGGAAGAGGGCGAGGGAGTGGGAGAGGGAAAGAGAGAAACAAAAGGGAGAGGGAAAGAGAGAGCAAGAGGAAGAGGGAGAAGGAAATGGAAAGAGAAAAGGGAGAGTAGAAGAAAAGAAGAGAGAAGAGGTAGAGGAAAAGAGAGAGGGGGATGAGAAAGAGGATGAAGAAAGGAAGGGACATAGAGAGAGAGACAGTCAGCGAATGAGAAAAAAGAAAGAGAAAACACAATACACATGAACGTAATTAATCACATACTAGGGGATCTCATTACAGAATTCCCCTGACCAACTTCCGCTTATTATATGAAGCTCAAATTTCACACACATCAAGATACTCATATCTACAGGTCATGTTTTGATATCTAGTCCTTAACTCAAAAAACATTTTCTGTTTCAGCGATGAAGGTGCAGTAAGGGTGTGAAAATAGAACTAGTGGATAATCGAGCAGTGATTAGGTTATTATACATGAAATGGCCGCACACCACAAAAGACCATCATATGCCGTTGGTAAACATTGACAATCGTCAGTTCAGGTGTGGTCGGAAATCTGTGGAAATGACACCTATCCCAGGGCGACCCCAGTCTGCCATTTATGAGACACCATTCATAAAGTGGAGACTGTCGTATTACTGTTCGTCAGCTAGCCCAAGATCCCAAGATTAGTGTTGGGTCTGTGGACTAAATCACCCATGACCGTCTGCAAGTGCAATAGTTCTCTGCTCGATGGATTCCCAAGCTACTCACACCTTTCTTGAAGCAGGGACGAGTCTATTGTTCCAAGGGTCTTTCAGCCATGTGCCAAGAAACCCAGGTGGACTTTTTTGGCCATCTTATTTGCGCAGGATGAAACTTGGGTCCATCTCTATGATCTGGAAACTAAGGCCCAGTCAAGACAATGGAAGCACTTTGACTCACCCCCCCCCCAAAAAAAAAAAAAAAAAAAAGGCACGTGTGAAACCCTCTGCAGGCAAGGTCATGCTCACAGGCTTTTGGGACCAGCATAGAGTAAAGATGGATTTCCTGGCAAATGGTACTACAGTAACAGGAGCTTACTACACTTGACTGCTACAGAAACTGCGGGAAGCTATCAAAACCAAAAGGCGCAGAATGTTGACCAAAGGTGTCCGCCTCCTACAGGACAATGCCCCTGTTCAGAACTCTTACATTCCCCAGATAGAAGCGTGGTCCTGTGGCTACAACATCCTTCCTCATCCTCCTTATTTTCCCGACCTTTCACCATCTGACTTTCACCTCTTTCTGTTAATGAAGTAAAGCAAGGAGTCCACAACTGCATAAAAAAAGGGAGAAATGTGTCTCTTTTGGCAGGACTAATTGTACATTTCATTCCTCTACACTAGACCTCTCGTGGGCCGGACGGGGACCAAATATATAATTATTTAAATATATAATTTATTAAATATATGATTTATTATATATATATATGTATATATATATATATATATATATATTATATATATATATATATATATATACATACATACATATATCAAATATATAATTTATTAAATGTTTAATGAACTAAATATATAATTTAGTGCATTTTGCAGTGGAAGAAAGTTGAGCAGAATTAAGTTCAAGTTATCGTTGATGTGGTCCTCTGACACAATCAGGTTTTTCATGTGGCTCCTTGTGAAAATTAATTGCCCACCCCTGCTCTTCACCCATGAGAAGCGAGTCAGGGGAAACCTTCCATGAGCACCCCTCATAGTGAAAATACAGGTCACATAAACACCAACTTTGTCGAAAATTATTTTATTTGTACAGCAACAATATTCTAACATATAATATATCTACGACAAGGTCCTTTACACACACACACATATATATATATATAGTATGCACTCATTTTCGTCGGAAAAATAATGTATGATGCGCGGTTACATGCCCATAGACTGATCACGCATTTATGCATTCACGCCTTTAAATCTTTTTGGGTTTCTGTTCTTACTTTCACATCATATTGCTAATCTTTCATACAACCGTCCATGCAAACCCAATCGCCTGAGCTCTTTCATGTACTATAATGCACAAGTAGAGTCATGTTTTCTTTCATTCACAAGACGAACTGTGTTCATCTTTCATTTCCTCAAAATGCAAATTAACGCACTTCTTTTGAATGTCATAAGAGCATAAATTCTTTCAAACTGACATGGAACGTTTTAACGTTTAGCTCACGCATAAAAGATATGAATTCGTCAACAGATCTTTTTTTAGTGGTGATTTTTACACCCTTATAATCATACTCTGCTAGTGGTTATGACGATTACTATTGGAAAAACTTATGTATGATATTTATAGTATCTTCTAAATGTGAATAAGTTACTCAGGTCGGTTAGAAATGGGAGATAAATGCTTACAAACTTGAGCAAAGCGATTGTGTCTCATTAATTCTTTTTTCTAAAGCCATCGAGCAGTCAAAGCAAGAAAAGTCAATTCATCAGTGTAAAAATTTTGTATTTCTTTTAACACTATTAGGGTTTTAACTTTTCTTTATTGAAGTGGAAGAACATTCAGCTATCACAGTCATTCATCAGTCTGTTTTTTATTGATTTTATTTCCGTAGGTAGATTTTTGTAACAAAACAACGGACCTTAACTACTCATCTACGTTTTAACTACTTGTTTGTCATAAGAAAGGTTGATGCGTGAACAACACAGTCCTGAATACTGTATGGAATCGGTGTATGATATATTTGCGTACATGTGTGTAACTATACATATAGATTTACATACGTATATATACACACACATACTTATGATCATGATGTTTAAAAATACATCCGCTGTCTTCATACTTAAAGCGTGGTAGAAGCGCCTATGGAAGGATAGGTGAGTCTACCTTTCGTGACAGTCTTTTGAAAAGGATGTAATAGGATTCTTGCCATGGACGTCGAGGGCGAGTAAGACACAGAGTCTCCCTTCCTTCTCCTTGTCCTTCCTTCCTTTCTTTTCCCTTCTTTCTCCTTGTCCTTCCTTTCTTTTCCCTTCTTTCTCCTTACCCTTTCGTCCTCTTCTTTCCCTTCCTTTCTACCTTCCTTTCTCTCCTCTTCCTCTTTCTCTCCTCTTCTTTCCTTCCCTTCAGTCTTCTCCTTACCCCCAGAAGTCTCATCGTGGTGTCCCCTTTCTCCTTCCTCTCCCTCTTCCTCTCCCTCTTCCCTTTCCTCCCTCTTCCTTCTCTCTCTTCCCTCTCTTCCCTCTTCCTTCCTTCTCGCACCCAAAGCTCTCTCAGTTCGTGATGAGGAAGGAGCTGACGGGGAGCTGGAGAGCGCGTCGTTCATCACTCTCTGGATGAGGACGTTGAGCTGACGTGACACTTCGGGCTTGACGTCGCGAAGGACCTCTTGGCTGTTCTGGTTCAGGAAGTGGTTCACGGTCTCACCTGCGGACGGGGGAAGGGGGTTAGTGGGTGATGGTGGTGGGGGAGTGATGATGTGGGTGATGATGGTGGGGAGTGATGATGTGGGTGATGATGGTGGGGGAGTGGTGATGGTAAGTGGCCCGGTGTAGAGATATGATGATGGTGAAGGGATGGGGGTTGGGGAGGAGAGGGAGGGATGGGAAAGAGGGAGGTGGAGGGATGGGGAAGGAGGGGAGGGGGTTGGGAAAGAGAGGGATGGGGGTTGGGGAGGAAAGGGGGTGAAGGAATGGGAAGAGAGGGATGGGGGATGGTGATGGTGATGGAGATGATGATAGTGATGGTGATGATGATGGTGATAATAACGTTGTCGATGATGAATGAAAAGGATGACGAGATAATAATGATGATATCGATGCTGCTGATAATGAAGATGGATAATGATTGAAGAAAAAATGACGTAAAGCTAAAGATAATGAAAAAGAGTGGTTAGATAATGGATAGAGAGAAAGCAGAGAGATGGAGAGATAGATAGATAGAAAGAGAGAGAGAGAGAGCGAAAGAGAGTGAAAAAGAGCTAGATATAGAGAGTGAGAAAGATAGATAAACATATACAGATGCTAATAATACCGATGATGAAAAAGTAAAATACAAAGGTAATAATGATAAACAGGGAATTGTTGCAAAGATACCGATGCTGATGATGTTGACAGAGGAAGAACGGCATTGTATGGGACCCTTCCGAAAGAGAGGTCTAATGAAAGAGAAAAAACAAAAAAACAAAGCATAAAACAGGCTACTGTTGACTGGAAGATGCTAAGAGAACCGTCATTCTCAAGATTTGTTGATGGAACGAAAATATATATATATATATATATATATATATATATATATATATAATATATATAATATATATAGAGAGAGAGAGAGAGAGAGAGAGAGAGAGAGAGAGAGAGAGAGAGAGAGAGAAAGAAAGAAAGAAGATAAACACGGGGAAAATAAATAACCACGAAATATAAAAAGAAAGAGAGAAAGAAAAGACACAGAAGAAAATAAATAACCACGAAATATAAAAAGAAAGAGAGAAAGAAAGACACAGAAGAAAATAAATAACCACGAAATATAAAAAATAAAGAGAGAAATGTAAACAAAGGAAAATAGATAACCACGAATATATTAAAAAAAAGAAAGACAACTAAGAAATAAAAAATAAACATATTTAAAAGAAAAAAGAAAGATAGAGAGATAAACACAACAAAATCCCCCCCCCTCCCCTCCCCCCCAACATACCCAGCAGAGGATCGCCATTGAAGAGGTTGCTGAGGTGGAGCGAAATGTCCGGATGTCGAAGTTGATGCGAGTGTCGGATACCCGGAGCCGCTCCTGGCCGTCCGGTCCCTGCTGCACGCTGAGCTTCCCCACTCCGGAGGCGTCGATGTTGTCTGGAGTGGAGGTGGAGGGGGAGTTAGGTGTTTGTGAGGATGGGGAGGGAGGGAGGGGAGGGTGGTGGAGGGGGGGGTTGGTGGAGTGGGGGGTTGGTGGAGGGGGGTTAGGGTTTGTGAGGATGGTGAGGGAGGGAGGGAGGTGGAGGCGTCGATGTTGTCTGGAGTGGAGGCGGAGTGGGAGTTAGGTGTTTGTGAGGAGAGGAGGAGGTGGAGGGATGGAGGTGGAGGAAGGGGTTGGTGGAGGGGGGGTTGGTGGAGTGGGGTTAGGGTTGGTGAGGATGGTGGAGGGAGGGGAGGAGGGAGGTGGAGGGGAGGATGGTGGAGTGGGGGTTGGTGTTTGTGAGGATGTGGAATGGGAGTTAGGGTTTGTGAGGATGGTGGAGTGGGGGTTTGTGAGGATGTCGTGGAGGCGTCGATGTTGTCTGGAGTGGAGGCGGAGTGGGATTAGGTGTTTGTGGGGATGGTGGAGGGAGGGAGGTGGAGGGAGGTGGAGGGGAGGATGTGGAGTGGGGGGTTGGTGGAGTGGGGGTTAGGTGTTTCTGAGGAGGGAGGAGTGGGGAGGGAGGTGGAGGATGGGAGGGAGGTGGAGGGGAGGATGTGGAGGGAGGGAGGGAGGTGGAGGGGGGTTTGTGAGGATGGTGGAGTGGGGGTTTGTGAGGATGTCGTGGAGGCGTCGATGTTGTCTGGAGTGGAGGCGGAGTGGGAGTTAGGTGTTTGTGAGGATGGTGGAGGGAGGGAGGGAGGGAGGTGGAGGGGAGGATGGTGGAGGGAGGAGGTGGAGGGGAGGATGGTGGAGGGGAGGGAGGTGGAGTGGGAGTTAAGGTTTGTGAGGATGGAGGGAGGTGGAGTGGGAGTTGGTGTTTGTGAAGAGGGAGGGATGTGGAGGGGAGGATGGTGGATTGGGAGTTGGTGGCTGTGAGGATGTGGAGTGGGAGTTAGGGTTTGTGAGGATGACGTGGAGGAGGAGGGATGGAGGTGGAGGGGGAGGATGTGGGAGTTAGGGTTTGTGAGGATGGAGGAGGAGGAGGGAGGGAGGTGGAGGGAGGGAGGTGGAGTGGGGGTTGGTGTTTGTGAGGAGGGAGGGAGGTGGAGGGGAGGATGTGGAGTGGGGGTTGGTGTTTGTGAGGATGTGGAGTGGGAGTTTGGTTTTGTGAGGATGGAGGAGGAGGATGGGGAGGTGGAGGAGGAGGATGGTGGAGGGGGTTGGTGTTTGTGAGGAGGGAGGGAGGTGGAGGGGAGGATGTGGAGTGGGGTTGGTGTTTGTGAGAATGTGGAGTGGGGTTTGGTGTTTGTAAGGATGTCGTGGTGTGGGAGTTGTGAGGATGTGGAGTGGGAGTTTGTAAGGATTTGGAGTGGGGTTGGTGTTTGTGAGGATGTGGAGTGGGAGTTTGTAAGGATTTGGAGTGGGGGTTGGTGTTTGTGAGGATGTGGAGTGGGAGTTAGGGGTTTGTAAGGATGTCGTGGAAGGAAGGGTGTGGAGTGGGTTTGTGTTTGTAATGATCTCGTGGAGTGGGAGTTAGTGTTTTAATCATATCAAATAATCGATAAAAAATATTAAATTATAAAACTTGTCGTCTTGAAGATCAAAATAAGGCTTCTGAATGATTATGAAGATACGTTCAATGACAAACAATTATGGAACTTATTATAACCTAACAAATGATCCCTATACTTGATTTGACATGAATCTAAACCACTTCATGACAAAAAATGATAATTTCTCGAATATGATACAAAATAATAATAATAAATCGCATAAAAAGAATAAAATAGAATATCATATTAACAAAGACAATGAGTAACAAATAATATAATATAATACAAGAAACAAGAATATTACAATAACAATCACAATCAATAATAAAAAAGACAAAATAAAAATCACAATAAAAATAACAACACAATAATCTCAAAAAAAAAATAATAATAATAATAAAATAAAAATAACACATAATAATCTCAAAAAAATAATAAAAAATATAAAATAACAACACATAATAATCTCAAAAAATAAAATGAAAAACAACAACACATAACAATCTAAAAATAAAAAATAAAAATAAATAAAAATAAAAAAATAATAATAAAAAAACTCACAGAGGTTAGTCCAGAAGGTCCGGATCCGGTCACGGGGAAGACGATGACCTGACCCTTAAGGTCATAGAGTCCGGCCACGCGGAGTTCTGGCACCATGAGACCCACGGACAGTGTCAGTGCCTGCGGGTCGGCGCTGCGGAGAAGGGGGGGGGGTTGTTAGTGGTGCGAGGAGGGGGAGGAGGGAGGTAGGGGGAGGGGTGGAGGGGGGTGGAGGGGAGGGGGTTGGAGGGAGGGAGGTGGAGGGATTGGGGAGGGGAGGTGGAGGGATTGGGAGGGGGTGGAGAGGAGGGGGGTTGGGGTGGAGGGATTGGGAGGTGGAGGGAGGTGGAGGGATTGGGAGGGAGGGGGAGGTGGAGGGATTAGGAGGGGGGTGGAGGGAAGGAGGGAAGGGAGGTGCAGGGATGGGGGTTGGAGGAGAGGAGAGGGAGGGGGGTTGGGGTGGAGGGATTGGGAGGGAGGTGGAGAGATGGGAGGGGGTGGAGGGATGGGAGGGAATGGGAGGGAGGTGGAGGGGTGGGGAGGGAGGGAAATTTAAGGATGGGAGGAATAAGAGGAGGGGAAGTGGAAGAATGGAAGAGAGGGAGAAGAGGATGATGAGATGAAGAGGAAATAAAAAGATAGGGGTTTAGATAATGGATGGAGAGAGAGGTAGATAGATAGATAGACAGAAAGAGAAAGAGATAGATAGATAGACAGAAAGAGAAAGAGATAGATAGACAGAAAGAGAAAGAGATAGATAGATAGACAGAAAGAGAAAGAGATAGATATATAGATAGATAGACAGAGATATATACATATAGATAGACGGAGAGATATATAGATAGATAGAGAGAGAGAGAGAGATAAAGAAAGTGAGAGACAGACAGACATACAAACAAACATATTAAGAAAGAAAGAGAAAGTGTCAGAGAAACAGATAAATTACAAAACACAACCATGAACATAGAAAATAAAATAATAAAAGAGATTGACACCCAACGTGACTGCAACATCTTTAAAGTCAAACACAAACACATTAATAACTTCAACAGCTGCTTAGAAACCTTCCTGCAATTGCTATAACATCCGACGAAGGTTATTAACATCTTGAAAAAAACACGAGCTTATCAAAATTACTTTGACAAATATGCATTGTTTGCAAAGTGACTTGCATAATTCTGTAACAGTCATGGTAATAAGTGAATTATGTTTTTCATCAGTTGTAGTTCCTGGCATTGTTATCACTGTATCATCATTATTGTGATTGTTGTTATTATTATCATTATTATCATTTTTGTTTTCATCATTATTATCATTTTTATTATTATCATTACTGTCATATTTATTATAATCATTATTATCATTTTATCATTATCATTATTATTATTTTTATCATCATTATTATCGTCTTTATTATCATCAATATAATCATTTTTATTATTATCATTATTATCATCGTAATTATCATCATTGTTATTATTATTGCTATTATTATTATTGTTATTATTTAACTATTATTTTATTGTTATTATTATTACTATCATCTATATTGTTATTATTATCACTATTATTATCATTGTTAAAATCATCACTATTATTATCATCATTATTATTACTATTATCATTATTGTTATCATCACACCACACACACACCTATCAATTACTTACAAACGCCAAACTTACTTCACATAAGACGTGGTGTAGTTGGAGAGACCTTGCACTTTCACTTGCATGAACTTGGCTTGCACGTTGACAGCTCCGTCTCCCTGGCGAAAGACAATGTTGTTGATCTGCATTGGTTCCAGGACAGGGAGGCCAAGCTCGGGGATACCTGGGGAATGGGAAGGGGGGTTGAGTACAGGTGTAGGGGGGGAGGGGGTTGAGTACAGGTGTAGGGGGGAGGGGGTTGAGTACAGGTGTAGGGGGGAGGGGTTGAGTACAGGTGTAGGGGAGGTTGAGTACAGGTGTAGGGGGACGGGGGTTGAGTACAGGTGTAGGGGGTGGAGGGGTTAGAGTACAGGTGTGTGGATGCTGGATTTGTGATTTTGATTTTGTCTCTGTTTTTTTTTCTGGTTTTGGATCTTTCTTTCTCGGATTTTTTTTTCTATTTCGTTCTTTTTTTTTGTCTCTTTCTCTCTTTTTTCCTTTTTCTTTTTTTATCTCTCTCTTTCTGTCTATCTCTTTCTCTCTCTCTCTCTGTCTCAATCGAATGGAAAAAAACATTCGATTGAATCAATAGTTTTCTCTGCAGGCTATAAAATGTTAATGATAATACGCAGAAACACACACACACACACACACACACACACACACACACACACACACACACACACACACACACACACACACCACACACACATATATATATATATATATATATATATATATATATATATATATATATATATATATATATATATTTGACATGTGTACATAAAAGTATATCCAAGTGTGCATATATATATATATATATGTGTGTAAATCAGAAATGAAAGAAAAAATAGAGAAACTGCTTGCAAAATGCCTTCACATCCTCCCTTTCCCATGACACAAGACATTCCAGCAAAACACAGCATTGCATGAGATTCGAAAATGAATTCTCACAAGCACGAACCCTCGTTACAAGGGCCACGAGCCGCGCGCGTGTGCTGCGAAAATAGGAGAAAAAGGAGAGAGAGAGAGAGAGAAAAATAAAAGCAAGCATTGGGAAATTTCGTCCAAATATGACCTTCTTTTGAGGTCAGGAGCGCTTGCATTTCACCCTCGAGGTCAGAAACGCGTGTCATAACCTGTTTACACTTATACCAACACGAGCGAAAGAAATTGCGAATATTCGTTATACAAAAGTCCGAAAAGTGAACAACAACGTGACTATTCGCAATCACACAGACGTTCGATTTTGTATTTTGTTCAACGGAGTCGCTAAAAAAAAAAAAAAAAAAAAAAAAAAAAAAAAAAAAAAAAAAAAAAAAAAAAAAACGAATATAAACATCAGAAAATAACATTCGGACATAATTATCTGAAATTTTAACATTATCATCTCGCGACCAACGAAGTCCGTGACATCAGAAAGTCGAGTCTCACAAAATCATCATTATTATATAGAAATTATTATATAGAAATGATATAGAAATTATTGAGGTCTGTGGGATCTAAATACAGTAATTTAGGCATATCTAACCCCTTTCCTGAAACTAATAATGATATAGATAATTATTATATAGATATTATTATATAGATATTATTATATAGAAATTATTATATAGAAATGATGTAGAAATTATTGTGGTCTTTGAAGATCTAAAAACAGTAATTTAGGCATATCTAACCCCTTTCCTGAAAATAATAATGATATAGATAATTATTATATAGAAATTATTATATAGAAATTATGCAGAAGTGATATATAAATTATTGAGGACTAGGGAGATTTAAAAACAGTAATTTAGGCATATCCAACCCCTTTCCTGGAAATAATATTGATAAAGATAATTGCTTTATAGAAAATAATATATATTATATTATTATATAGAAAATATATAGAAGCGATAAAAATTATTGAGGACTAGGGAGATTTAAAAACAGTAATTTAGACATATCAAACCCCCTTTTCTAAAAAGATAGCAAAAAATGGCCAGATATAAATAGATGGAACTTACCTTGATGTGAAAGGCATATCTTTTTAGTGTGATTTAGGAATAAAAAGAAATTTAGCTATTAATGAAGTGTCTCTGTTTTTGAGAATGCTGATGGAAAAGGTCAAAGGTGATGATTTTAGAGACGAGGTTCACAGAAAGGCATTGAGGACACACGTAAATTTTCTGAATATTTTTTGTGTATTTTTTCTTAATATTTTTCGCGTATTTTTTAAAAATATTTTTCGTGTATTTTTTCTGAATATTTTTCTCACTTTTAGTATCATTATCATTAATGTTTTAATTGTTCATTATCATTTTCATCATAATTTTCATTATCGTTATCATTTCTTTCATCATTTTCATTATCATTATTATTTTTATCATCATCATTATAACTATTATTTTCATTATAATTATTAGCATTATCATAATCGCGATCATTATTATTATCATTCTGTCAGTTATCATAATCACTATCATTATCATCAAAACCATTACCATTATCCTAATCATTATTTAATCACCATCATCATCATTATCATCATCACTATCATCACTATCCATACTCTCGTTACCATTATTACTATTACTCTTTATTATATTTTCTCATATTTCTTTTTTGTTATAACTGGTTACCAATGTTGAATGTTATGGCTGCTTAACATTACCTTAAAACATCTAATATTCTTACTAGAATACTCTTAGTATTTTATAGAAGTCAAATTCTATCTCGATTTTCATGAGACAATCTTCAAAAATCTTCGTCACTAATATATACGTTTCCTTTATATTATCAAGTTATGATATATATGTTTTTTTCTTTTCTTTTTCTTCATTTTATCTTTTACCCCTTTTCCGTCTTTGCTGTACATGTTTTCTTCTTCTCTTCTTCCTCCTCCTTCTTTTTTTCTTCTTCTTCTTCCTCTTCTTTCTTTTTCTTCTTCTTCCTCTTCTTTCTTCTTCTTCTTCTTCCTCCTCCTTCTGTTCTTCTTCTTCTTCCTCTTCCTCTTCTTCTTCTTCTTCTTCTCCTTCTTCTTCTTCTCCTTCTTCTTCCTCTTCCTCTTCTTCTTCTTCTTCTTCTCCTTCTTCTTCTTTTCCTTCTCCTTCTTCTTCCTCTTCTTCTTATTCTTCTCCTTCTCCTTCCTCTTCCTCTTCTTCTTCTCCTTTCTCTTCCTCTTCTTCTTCATCCTCTTCTTCTCCTTCTCCTTTCTCTTCTTCTTCTTCTTCTTCTTCTTCCTGATAGTTCTGTTTGTTTTATTCTCCTTCTCGGAAGCGTCAATTGAACATGCAACATCTGTTAGCAAATATACAACATCCGGGTTCTAAAGCTTTATACTACATCTTTCTGAATCTTTCTGTTCAATCACGATCTATTTTTTTTTCATGATTCTTTTTTCTTCTTTTTCTTGAATCTTTCTGTTCAATGATCTATTTTTTTTTTTTCATGATTCTTTTTTTTTTTTTTTTTTTTCCTTTTTATTTTTTTTTTTTTTTTGTGTGTGTGGGGGAGGGGGGGAGGGGGTGTTGCAGATCATACCCTTTGAATGATTGTTCATGAATATCGAGGACTATTTCATCATGAATTGGATCTTATGTTATCTCTGAACAAGCTTCTTTTATTCAGAAACCGTTATATATATATATATATATATATATATATATATATTATATATATATATATATATATATATATATATATACATGTATTATATATATATTATATACACACATATACATATATACATATATATATATGTGTGTGTGTGTGTGTGTGTGTGTGTTGTGTGTGTGTGTGGTGTGTGTGTGTGTGTGTGTGTGTGTGTGTGTGTGTGTGTCTGTGTGTGTGTGTGTATGCATGCATGTATGTATGTATGTATGCATGCATGTATGTATGTATGTATGTATGTATGTATGTATGTATGTATGTATGTATGTATGTATGTATGTATGTATGTATGTATGTATGTATGTATGTATGTATGCATGCATGTATATATGTATGTATGTATGTATGTATGTATATATGTATGTATGTATGTATGTATGTATGTATGTATGTATGTATGTATGTATGTATGTATGTATGTATGTATGTATGTATGTATGTATGTATGCATGCATGTATACATATATATTTAAAGTGTATAGTTTTTCCTACGTAAGGTTAACGAGTTGCTTCCAAGGTCCATTAAGAGAAAAAGAAGTCAGAACCGTTAAAAGCATTAAATAAAAACGGTAGACGAATAAGAAAGATGAAGAGGAAAAAAAAATACAGTTATGAACACTGAAAAAGAGAGAACAGTTAAGAACACAATATTACAAAACAAAACACAATTGATTATCACGCAAAAGAATAAAAAAATAACAAAAATCAACACACAACACAACAAACCCTAAAACAAAATGAAATAAGTATAAGTAACACAAACAAAGCAGGACAATAGACTCCAGAACTCATCAGAAACAAAAGAGCATCAACCTACCTGTCTTGGTGCGTGGCCTTAGATCCTCCATGATCTGTTTGAGACAAGTGTTAAGAGCATTCTTGTTGTCGACGCTGCATTTCCTCAACTGCGATGCTGTGGAGGGAAAAAAAGAAGGCGTTAGTGAACTGACGACTTTGATATTTACAAAAAAAGGCTGTATTTATTTATATATACATGGATTTATAGCTATATGTCTATCTATCTGTGTATCTAGGCCCGCCATTTTTTCAGTCTCTTTATTTCTCTGTTTGTCTGTCTTATTGTATGTTTGACCGTTCGTCTGTATGTCTGTCTGTCTGTATGAGGAAAAATAACCACTCTTTCTAAACCCTTTGGTATAAGTCGAACATAAACATAAAAGAAATCCAATATTCTTATAAACAAACCAACATAAACTAGACATCAACCCTAAGATTATCGGTACTTATCATCTTTTTATCACATGGTTATCTTTTTTATATCTATTTTTTTTATGTGGATTATTTGCGTTAAATAGTAGAATGCATCTCATTTTCCAACTCCTTTTACTGTTGTTTTTTTCCTATTCTTTTTCCGGAGAAAGTTTGGTAGCTGCCAGGTCATCTTCAAAGAATACTATGGAAAAAATAATGATTTCCATGAAAGTGAGAGGATGAGGTAGTGGTGTTGGAGGAGGAAGAGGAGGAGGAGGAAAAGAAGAAGAAGGAGGAATAGGAGGAGGAGGAGAAGAAGGAGGAAAGGAGTAGTTGGAAGAGGAGGAGGAGGACGAGGAGAAGGAGAAAAAGAAGAAGAAGGAGGAGGAAGAGGAGAAGAAGAAGAAGAAGAGAAAGAGAAGAAAGAAATAGTAAAAATGAGAAACAGGAGAAGAAGAATGAAAAAAAAAATGAAAACAAGAAGAAGGCCAAAGAAGAAAAGAAAGAGAAGGGGAGGACAGATTCCGATATCCAGTCTAGTTTAAGAAAAAGAGATTGGAGGAAATGACAGGCGAAGAAAGGGAAAGATCTGTCTTCAGGAAACC
>NW_020872537.1:178417-183417 GCF_003789085.1 Penaeus vannamei
ATGGCAGAGAGAGAGAGAAGAGAGAACAGACAGACAGAAAGAGAGACAGACAGAGAGACAGAGAGAGAGACAGAGAGGGGACAGACGACAGAGGCAGACACAGGCAGCAGACAGAGAAGAAAGAAAAGAAAGAAAAAGACTTATATCTTGGCTAATATCTTAGCAAGTAAATCCATGCAAATTTATTCCTAAGAGAACAAAAGGCCGTTCCATCCCATATGGAGAGACATCAACGGCCAAGTAGATATGATCCGAATTCCACGACAAAGACGCTACAACCCCCCCCCCAAAAAAAAAATACCACGAAACTGAACACCCTGTATTATAACTGTGCCTGTTCTTGACAATAGAACAAATCAAAGCGGTTCGTGATATCTCCGTCCTTGATAGCGGGTCCGTGTTCTTTTTCTTATGCAACAGAGGACGCGTGTTAGAACCGGCCGTATAACGTAACAGGAGCGCGTTGGTAAAGTGTGTGAGTGATAGTGAGAGTGAATGACTGGACTGCGAAAGTGAAAGGGAGAGGGCGAGGAAGCGGGAAGAGGAAGGGGGGGGGGAGAAGAAGGAGAGAGGAGGAGAAATGGGGAGAATGAGAGGTGAGGGAGCAGAGAGAGGAGAAGAGAGAGAGAGAGAGGAGAGAGAGAGAGAGAGAGAGAGAGAGAGAGAGAGAGACAGAAGAGAGAGAGAGAGGAGAGACAGAGAGAGACAGAGAGAGAGACAGACAGACAGAGACAGAGAGGAATAACAGAGAAAAAGAAAAGAGACAGCAGAAAAAGAAGCAGAGATGAACCAACCAAGGAATAAAAAACATAAACAAACAAAAAAAACAATGAAAAATGACCTTCCTCTCCTTAACATGGTTTCAACAGACAAGTGAAGACCGATAGACAGTTGAAAGGAAGTCAATACACCATCAATCATCGAGTAACGGTGTCAAGTCGCCTGGCTGTCACTTGCCCAACAATTACATACTCGTCCCTCTCATAACAAAAACAAATCATCTTTTGTAATTGTCTTTATTATATATCATTATGATTTTTTCTTCTCATCTCTAACACTATAACTAGCACTATATTTTAATTTTATATTTGTCTTTATTATATATCATTAAGGTTTTTTCTTCTTATCTCTAACACTATAACTAGCACTATATTTTAATTTTATTATTGTCTTTATTATATATCATTATGATTTTTTTCTTCTCATCTCTAACACTATAACTAGCAATGTATTCTAAAGCACCTGTAGGCAACAGACAGAAGGTTTGAAATTGTAATTGTCTATATTATATACCATTATGATTTTTTTCTTCTCATCTCTAACACTATAACTAGCACTATATTTTAATTTTATAATTGTCTTTATTATATATCATTATGATTTTTTCTTCTCATCTCTAACACTATAACTAGCACTATATTCTAAAGCACCTGTAGGCAATAGACTGTAGGTTCTGAAACAAGTGGGTTAGTGGTTTAGTTGGAGGGAGTGAGCGGACCGGCCTGTGTTGGGCAATCGACTATGTGTTCAGTCGATTAGTTGGTGTACGTCGACCACGTGCTAGCGAATGGGTGTTGCGTTGTATTGTTTTGGGCTTTTTTTGTTTTGTTTTTGTTTTTTTTGAGGTTTGTCGGGTTGGGTTATATCGTTGGGAGAGAGATTATTTTTTTTATATTTTTTATATTCTTTCATGAATAAATTGAACAAAAAAAAAAAACCTTTGTGGGGTTTTACCATGTGTGGGATTGAGGTTCAGACTGTTCGGAGAAAACTAACGTATTATTTTAGCTCTTATTGTTTTTATTGATATTATAAATAAAAAATAATTTAGAGGGGTCTCATGCTGTGGTGAGTGGAACTGAAAATCTTAAACTGCCAGTAACTACCAAATTAAGAAGAAAATTATTGCCTTTCTTTTTTTCTTCTATTTGAATTAGCATTGTTAAATATATATAGATTCAGGGTGATACACCTGTGAACCATTCCCTATACAATAGAATTTTTAAAAATCGTCATTTCCTTGTATCTCATACGGACGGAAAAAAAGAAACTAATTACTAAACAGCAGGTTGAAAAACAGCGAATTATCGAAATAAATAAACGTATTTCATTCTTGTATCTGTATTTCCCCACATATGCAATCTTTATCCATATCCCTTGTGCTTCACATTCTTTAACTTATATAACGTTTTTCTCGATGTTTGTCAGCGAAGTGTATCTATTTCGGATGCTTTAGAGGGCTTCGTCTTTGCAAACAGTGGTACAGAGAAACAGCTGAACGAAACTTGGTCAGCAGTTGCAAAGCGGAGCCTCACGAGATCCGACGAGCAATTGCAATCCCCCAGAAGGACCTTTACTCTCTCTGTTTCCCCCTTTTACTTTTAGGGCGTTTCTCTTTCCTTATCTAACGGGGCATTTTCCTCTGTGTCGCGTCAGTAGGTGAATATCTAAGTAAATCGATAGGAATACCAAGTGTGTCAGGATACCACATGCTTGTTGGTATTCCCTTGTAGTTACACAGAACCTGAAGAGAAGAGGGACTTACCGAACTCCGTTCCCGCGACCAGGGAGGCGAGGCCCAACGCGACGACGGCGCTGACGAAGGAAGTCATCTTCCCCTCGGAATCGACGGCACTTTTCTCGACGGGGCGAAGCTGGACGAGACCTGGGACGGCCGAGAGCGCGCTGTGTTTTCCTCCGAAGACCACTTTCACTGGCTGGTCCGCGTCTGCCGGGCGTCCGAGCGGGGTGGGCGCGCGCGTGCGTCTAATTCGATGGGGGAGGTCGAGCGAGCGGGGGCTTGCGGTGGCGGAGGCGAGGGTGGGACGGAGGAACGCGGAACGGTCTGCCGGGAACGTGCGGTCACCACCAGCGCGTGCGAGACACTGAGCGGACTCCGGCGGGGCTGAGGCTTTTGTTGGTGGGGGTCTCGTTCAGGGGGGGTGCAGGGGGGGAGAGTAAGATTGGTGGAGATGAGGGATGGTGGGGAGGCGGGGGGTGGAGGGAGGGGGGTGTTTCAGCCACGGGAAGGGCGTTGAGGGGCAGGGAGAGGGGAAGAGGAAGGAAGAGCAAACACAGTCTTGGCGGAGTTGCTGTCGGAGCGAAGGTGAGGCGAGAGGCCGTTCCTCCGGGAGAAAAGAGGGAAGGACAAGACGCAAACGAAGAAGGAACAGGACGTCGCGGAGAGGCCTCGGGCGCTGAGAGGGAGACAAGGAAGAGATTCCGCCACGCAGCAGGTGCCAAGTGTAGGAAGCAGGCGGTGGGGTCATGTGCCAAAAGACCCTAATGCTAATGAAGGACGTCTATGGCACTGCAGCTAGACGAAGATCCCATAAAGCCTTTCGTTACATCACCCGACGTCTCCTTACAGCGATGTCGAAAATCATAACAGGAAAAAAAGTTACACAAACAATTCCAAAAGCTACAGAAAATAATAATTACAGAAAGGACCATCAACAAAAGGTAAATTGCACCTTATGCAATCACTAGGAATTAACTACATACCAAAATAAGTATAAATAAATAAGTATCTAACCCTTTTAACCCAAAATCAAAATACAAAATACCATAACCTAAAAAAACATCCCATCGATCTTCTACCCAACCAAATTAACAACCATTTTTTTATATCAATTCATCACAGATAAAAAAAAAAAATGTTGTTGCTAAGGGTTTTCAAGGTCGTGCTTTGCCACTCATAAACCTATTGTCAAGATCAAGAACAAGGGAAGAGTCTTGGAGGAAAGATAAGAGTCATGTGAGCAAAAACGAGAGAGAGAGAGAGAGAGAGAGAGAAAATAAAATTATATTCATATTTGCTGGATATGTTAGGCACATTAAGTACCATGAGGTTGGGTTACTGGAAGGATGTGGCGCGTACGAGAGAGAGAGAGAGAGAAAGAGAAAGAGAAAGAAAGAGAGAGGGAGACTTATAAATAAACAGACAGACTGATAAATATATAGACAGAGACAGAGGACTGAATAAGAAAGAAAGACACACATACACAGACAGATGGATAAATAGTCAGAGGAATAGACAAACAGATAGATGGATAAACAAACAGATAGACAGGTATATATAGAAAGAGAGAGTTAACAAGAAAGTGGGTAAGTTAAGGACAGGATAATGACACGGCACCAGGGATAGGGACACTGAAAGGGATAGGAATAAGGCTTGTAATAGGATAGTTAGGGATAGTGACACAGATAGTGATCAAGGTCAGCTTACGGATGGGAATAGGGATAGAGGGAGAGAGGATATTGCAGATGATGGAAATGAGTTAAAAAAAATAAAGAGATAAAGAGAAAATGGAGATTCTTGGAGACTTACGATCGATGCAGGTAAAAATGTAGTAATAAGTTCATATAAATACAATATCAAATGTTCTGTTCCTTTACATTTTCAACGTAACGTAAACAATTTTAAAGATTTTCTCTCCTTGTCCTAAATATAACAATCTAAAGCCACCTTATTTCGTTTATTTATCTATGTTCAAATTTATTCTTTTACATTCTTTATTGTTTTCTTTTAGCGGAAGGGAAATCTGCAGTAATTCAAGTGCATAAGGACTGTTTTATCACAAATATTCAACCTCGATAGATTACCTTATCAACGTGACCTTAAACCTCAGAATTAGCTAACACGTGTTTATAACGAAGCAAAATATAACGAAGAAGTGTTATAACGTTATGAAGAATGAAGGTCTTACTTGAGCAGGGGGCAAGGGGGGGGGTCAGGGGGGGAAGGTATGGCAAAGAGAGTGATAACAGAGTTTAAGAAATAGTGAAAAATAGAAAGGTGAAGTAAAGCAGAAAAGAGGAATAAAGAAAAGTAAAATAGAGTTAAGAGTGAAATGGAGATAAGAATGAAATAGAATTAGGAATGAAATAGAGTTAAAGAGTATTGGGGAGAGGGTGGAGAAGGGGAGGGAGGGAGGGAGGGAGGGGGGGGCTTATTTGGGGATATGGGCAATACGAAAAGGGAGAAGGAAGGGGGAGAA
>NW_020872537.1:188417-190917 GCF_003789085.1 Penaeus vannamei
CATAGATAAAAAAACCATCTATTCTCGCTAACCTTGGACCATCCCTGTTTCATAACACCAAATAACTTTTTCATTCGATCAAAAAAGAAAGAAAGAAAGAGAGAAAAAAAAAACAGGGGAAACATCAAATTTCCAGTTTTTTTTTTTTTTTTTTTTATGTTTTTGTCACACATATAAATACTTTGCCATTGCAACAGCGGGCAGGAAATCCCAATATTCTACAGGTATAACCGAAGCTACCTGTGAACACCTGTTACTCAATAAGATCGAAGAGAGATAATGATGATGAGGAGGAGGAAGAGGAGGAGGGCGAAGAAGAGGGAAATGATAGTAATAACAATAACAGTAATAATGATAGTGATAGTTTTGATAATAATGATATTAATATTAATGCTGATATCAATGATAAAGATGATGATCAAATAATAATAATGATAATAGACATATGATAATAATGATAATAATAATGATGATAATAATAATAATAATGATAACAATAATAATGATAATAATAATAATAATAATGATAACAATAATAATGAAAATAATAATACTGATAATGAGAACAATGATGATGATGACGACAATAATAATATTAATAGTGATAAAGCTGATCATGATAATAATTATGATAATGATGACTATGAAAATAACGATAATAATAGTAATGACAACAATAATCATAATAATAACAGAGAGAGCACAAGCCAGAAAGAAGACAAGAGAAAGAAGGACGGGAAGAGTGAAAGGGAAAGAGTAAGAAGGAGAAAGAGAGAGAGAAAAAAAGGAGAATTGAAATCACAGAGAGAGGACAGGAAAGGAGAGGGAAGGTGGGCAAGATTCCTCTGCTCAATGGGGCAAGAACTGACTAGGGAGCGTGGGTAGGGTAAGGTTATGCTTGGGTAAGAAGGGTGGGTAAGCATGGGGAAGGAGGAGGAGAGAGAGGGGAAGGGAGGGGGAGGAATGTAAGAATTGGGAGGGAAGGAGAAAGGGGAGGAAGAGGAAAGAGAAGAAATAAAGAATTAAGAAAATCAGGAAAAAAAAGATAAAAGGTAAGAATGTAAGAAGGAGTAGGCGGAGAAAGAGGAGGAAGAGGAAAGAGAAGAAATAAAGAATAAAGAAAATCAGAAGAGAGAAGAGAAAAGGCAAGAATGTAAGAAGGGAAGGCTGGAGACAGAGGAAGAAGAGAGAGAAGAAATAAAAAATTGAGAAAATCAAAAAAGATAGAAGGAAATGAAGAATGAATTGGGAGGGAAGGAGAAGGGAGAAGAGAGAAAGGAGAGAGAGAGAGATGGAAGGAGCTCAAAGGATTTGTATGAAGAATCCTGGGAAGACCGAGGTCAGGCGAAGGTCAAAAGGACCTACGTTTTATTATCATCCTTTATGTCATTATCCCTTTTTATCATTCGTTAATTTGTGTCATTTCCTGGATAATCTGTTCATGCAGATGTATTATCTCGTGATACAATATGAATCCATTGAGGTCTTTATTGCAATTATCATTATCATCATCATCTTTCATTATATCAAGGTCATTGTAATCATTAGCATCATCGTTATTATAATCATTACTATGGTTTGTTTTGTTTGATATCGTCATATATCATAATTAATATAATTTCCATCTTTATTAATATGTATTACCGTTACTATCATTAATATTGATGTCACGGTTATGATCACCATTGCAATCGTTGTTATTATTACCGTCATTATTACTATTACTATTACAGCGCAATCGTTATTACCATTACCGTCATTATTACTATTACTCGAATAGCGATAACGTAACCAGACGAAAGAATTGTAGTTTGTAGTAGCGTAAACTATCGAAATAAGTATCTGCTATCGTGGAAGGGTGGGAAGGGAAGGGAAGGAAGGAGGAGGGATCGAGGATAATGAGAAAGGAGAGGAGGGGAAGGGGAAGGAGGAGGAGGAGGAAAGAGGAGAAATAAAGAAGTAATAGCACTGTAGGTTTGGGTTATAACAGTAGTTTTACCATCAACGTAACGGAAATAACAACATAAATAGATATTCATAAGCAAGTATCATTGGGAGAAAGAGAGAGAGAGAGAGAAAGAGAGAAAAGAGAAAGAAGAGAGAGAGAGAGAGACGAGAGAGAGAAAAGAGATGGAGAGAAGAGAGAAGAAGAGAGGAGAGAGAGAGAGAGAGAGAGAGAGAGAGAGAGAGAAGAGAGAGAGAGAGAGAGAGAGAGAGAGAGAGAGAGAGAGAGAGAGAGAGAGAGAGAGAGAGAGAGAGAGAGAGAGAGAGAAGAGAGAGGAGAGAGAGAGAGAGAGAGAGAGAGAGAGAAGAGAGAGAAGAGAGAGAGAGAGAGAAGAGAGAGAAAGGAGAAGAAGAGAAAGAGAAGAGAAAGAGAGAGAGAGAGAGAGAGAGAGAGACAGACAGACAGACAGACAGAGACACAAACAGACAGAGAGAGACAGAGAGAGAAAATAAGAAAGAATGAGAAAGAGAAAGGAAAAAATATGAGTGTAGTATT
>NW_020872537.1:210917-223417 GCF_003789085.1 Penaeus vannamei
TTGTACAGTAACTTTGAAAAAAAAAAGAAAAAAGAAAGTAAAATAACATAATAATTCACATCCAAAATTTTGTAATCTGAAGTGAATGACCATATATGTGTGTACAGGAAGAGAAAAATAATGGAAAAAAAAAGTATAATCACTCCAAAGAAGCCAGAGACAGAAATTAAAAGTCACATGCTAAAACATTCACATAAAAGTAACGAGGGCTCCAATATCCTCATCTGTATAAAATTTCTAAGCATTCTTTCACTAATAAAACAAAGAAATGCTAAAGAGAGTTCATATGAAAGCTGCTCTACTTGAAATACAGTCCTGTTGTAATGCATGTTTCTCATGGAAAAAATGCACTTACTAGAAATAATAAAGATAAAAAAAGATAGTAGAACGAAGAAAAATTAATCAACATAGACAAAAAAAAAAAAAAAATACAAAGAAAAGAAATAAAGGAAAGCACGAAGAAGAAAATCTTAAAATCCGGACTGTATTACTCGTCTTGTAAAGAGCTCATAGTGATTGGTCTTGGCAGTGAAGGCTATCAACAAGGAAGGCAAAACGACAACTACTAGGAAAACTTGGCTTTGCAATGGGTCTTTCCCTTCTCTCTAGTGTCAGCCACCCATCTCGGAATGTTCTTGATGATCCCCATTTCTGCCAGGTACACGTAGATGTGGTAAGTGGATGAGCCAGACATCTCTATGTCGACATTTTTCAATCTGAAACCTTTCAGTTCTGCAATCTGAAAAAAAAAAATAAAAAAGGTTCATAATATCAGTGCCTCTATGGGTGTTTACACAAATTAATTTAATCAAATAATGGATATAAAAGAAATAAAAGAAAATTACAGTTGGATGTTTCATAGGAATTTACCAAGACTATATAATCTAAAATTCTGATGCATGACAGACATCAAAGTATACAAGGATATCAGACAGATAGACTGTTAGTAGTATGTTATCATCTAGTTTTGTATGAAGCTCTATTATATATTTGATGAAATAACCTTAAAAATGGCTCCTACAAATCTGCTTCATTTTGTAAATCATATTTGTATCAATAATGCATTCTTATATAATTAACTTTTCCAAACTTTCTATGCATCTTCCCTGTATACCAGCAATAATTCTCCCAAACCAAACTTCCACTTCCCTATAGGACAGTCCCCTTGTTAGAGTGTAACATTTCATTTTGTTACTTCCAGCTTGATTGAAGTTTTCAAAAATAGGATCTGAGATACAAAATCCGAGGTTAGTTTTCTACAACACACCTGGATGTATTACTTGGCAGAGGGGGATTCAGAAACCAGAGAAAACACACAAACATACACACACCCAATCAAAAACTGACACATATCCCTACACTGGATCTATCTAATGACATATAATTACCAAAATTCTGAAATTGATAGAATGGCCATCAAATGCAGTTACCCATGTGTGGAATCACACATTTTAATGTAATGTTTTTAATTTATTAATAAAAAAGGATAAAAATCCCTTTATATAATATTTCACGTTATTAGTAATATAAATAAATAAATGTCATTTGTTTAGTTTATTTCTTTTAACTGTGTCAGTGTGTGTCAGTAGCACTATATACACTAACACTAAACATACTTTTTCCCTTTTTCCAAACCTTGGGTTAATAATGAACTAGTAATTAGACTGCTATACAGGCATTACATATAAGATCAACTCTTGGGTCTAGAAATATATATATATTTTTTTTTTTAAAAAATCCAAGAAGGAGTAAACAGCATCCACAAGGAGCTGGTAAAAACAGCATTTATAGAGCTAATTTACATGCCTACATATGCTTGCTTTTATCCTGAACAAGACTGCTAATCACTTCCCACTTAAACCTTTTGCACCTACAAAAAATCCAACTTTGCATGTAATGGCTGGATAGACCACAATTGGAATATTCTGCATGCTTTGGTCATTGCTTCGGCAGTAAGGCCAGACAACTAATGCTGGCCTACCCTTGCTCCATTGCAAGTCTGTGCTTCCCCTTATAGCATCCCATCCAATTAAATTTAAAAAAGGATGGCAGATATATCCTGTCAGATTGCAGCATCAATCATATATTCACAATCGGTATCAAAAACTCCTGGTCATTTCTGCTGAAATTCACCCCCAGCCCTCAGCCAATCCTTTCCATTATGGCATATTCACATCACTCACCCAACAAGCCATATTGTTGCATGAAGTGATGGTCATGTCATCCAAATCAATCATATGCCTCCTTGATCTACACTCCTCCTTTAACCCACAGGATCTGGGTGACATGACCATCATATCATAAAAAAATTTAGCTGAAGGCTGGAAGACATGAATATGCCATCAAGGAGGGCTGGAGTGATGGAAATATAAAGGCACTATTTTCAAACTCAGAATCCTATTCCTGCCCACAATGCCCAGCAACAGAGTATATTAAAGAAAATGAAATAATACAAAAAACTAAAATATGACACAAAAAACACAATAAACATAGGGATAATATAACAACTAATCAATGAAAACAGTCTATTACCTTCCTGATACAGCTTATCAAATGACAAATAGCCTTTGGAAAAGGCAAAAAATGCTTATGTAGAAAAAGAGATAATAACACTACAAAGTTTTTGAGTTGGGGCAGGCCTACAAGCCACACACCTGGGAGAGTTGCCCCAAAATTAGTCCAGATGTGGGCTATGAGACACCCAAATCTAATGATTAATTAGAAGCTTATATGAGAGACAGAGCATTAGTAATGTATATATTTTCCAGTTGGGTAAACACATACATAGAAAACACAATGTGTAGGGGTAATGTGTTGCCCCCTTGACCGATATAATTTGTTTGCCAAAAGCGTCATATGACACTGTCCTGTCATGGAAAAAAGGGCTGGGTTGAACATCATCAGCCAAAATGGGCCAAGACACCAACTTGCCAGGAGCGAAGGCCAGGGTGATTGAAAAGACTCACTATGAGCACACAAATTTCTTGGGAGTGTGATTGGACTCATTTAGCACTTAGAAGGGGGTTTTAGCATTATTCCCATACATAAACAAATGTCAAATGTAATTTGCATAAGCTGGGACTGGCAGAGTGCTGGCTCCAAGGAGGACACCATTTCCATACTTAGTATTGTATCCCTAGCCACTGATCAGCAGTGCAGGTTGTATTACGGATAATTGAAAATTACAAAAAAGAAAGAAAGAAAAAAAGATATATGACACAAATAACCAAACATTACATATTTGATTAACTACATAGAGAGATGATATGGAGCTTGTGCAAGGGATATATTCTATTACCATCTGGATAGAACATATCAAAAGACAAATATGGACAATGAAAAATGGCAAAAAAGCTTTAAAAGTTTATGCAAAATAACTTTGCAAAGGGGAGGCAGAGAGTCTTGTCACCGCTTACAAGTGTTTCTGTGCGCCCGGCCTACGCACCACACTCCCAGGATATTGGCCACTTATGCAACCCACTGCCCGTATTTTAGACCCTGTGATTTCCGTGATGCAGCGGGATCCAAAGGGTTATATAAATTGTAAGTGATATCCTGATATTATGAAAAAAATTGTAAGAACTTTAGATGAGTTTCGCATATATAACAGGGATCATAACACTCACTTTCATGCTAATATCAGTGGCTCAACCTATAACAGTTACTCATAATATCCAGCTCAATCTGACTACCAACTGAGCAATCTGCAAGTATCTATGTGGATGGCTTTGAGTTCAGCTTTCTCTCAGCTTGGTATGTACAAAAGTCATTTATTAAGATATTACCTTCGAACTTCTAAAGATATTCCTACTATTGCCTATCCTTAGTAGTGACCAAGTTTTATGTGCCAGTGATCAATACAAGTCCCAATAACGTGACATATGTGACCTCTTGCACCTCCTGTGAGATAAGTTACAGATGGATTCCTAAGCTGCATCAAAGATTGTTGAATCGGAAGGTGTTCCATTGGGTTGTTTAGTGCTGTAAAAGTATCAGAGGTAGCCATAGCTGATCCACGGGCGGATTCCTATTCCCATTATTTTTCAAAAAGAAACACCCTAGAGTGATCACTAGTGCTCTGGAGTGGGCCCAGTAGGTAGCCACTATCAATCAGTGGTATCATTATATCAGCACTGCAGAATTCTGAACTTTAGTAAACCCTTCCATTCTTCCATTCTTCTATCCAATGAGTGTTGATGAGGGTATGGTTCATCTTAGCCACATAATCTGCAACACAGTTGAAGCACTAGTAACAGGTGCCAGAAATCCTCAGTTTCTGGGATCACACAAAGTCCTGGAGAAGGAGACTTTCCTCATTACCAGTATAAGCTTCCAATCTATGGGGACATATTGTTATGGCATCTATAACAATATGTCCTGTCAAGGACAGCTATCAGATACAAAAACAAATTTGGTGTAGGACACCTCTTTAGCATCATATTTCTATATATCAGTAGGAGCGTACACAGACATAATGCTAAATAAGTGCCTCAACCTCAATATCAGCATATTCTCATGGACTTGAGCTACTCCTACTACTGTTGGCTGTAGGATACTGAAGATTGATATGGCTACCTTTGAAGATGGTGATCACTGCATCTCAACCATTAACAGGTGAATCTACCTTCACTAATTTGCTGTTGCCAGGCCACTGCCACCTTCAGCTGCTTTAGTTCCCTCAATATCATTAGCAATTATATATCCTGACACAAAGAGGTTCCATCCCTCCATCCAGATGGCCCAACTGAGGCTAAAGTTCAGGCATTCATCCCTCCCTGACATTCCACATGCGTAATTCCTAAGAGCTTTGGCCTCTAAACCTAAACAAACATTTTGTCACAGAAGTTGCTCAAGAGCACAATTTGGCAAACCCCAGTGATGCGGTGGTCATTCAACCATGTACAATTCATTCCTGTTATATTTCTTTATTATCATTCAACTTCATTATAAATCCTAAAATATTCACTGAATTGTAACATGACTGTGATTTACAAGGAACCCTTGCAGAGCACAAGGTTATCATACATCAGAAGCCATAGTATCAATATATGTGAAACATAATTACAAACAGCACATAAAAAAGAAATACAATTACTAATTCACTCATTTGTTGTTGATGAAATCTGACCTTATCTGACTCACTGCAAGACTTTATATTGCAGACCTGCCAATGCACCAGAACATCGATGGCCAAATTATATAAAGCCTATATATAAGACAAAAGCAATAACATTTTGAATGTCTCATTAAAACAAATTTATAAGATGGAATATATAATAAAACTTTACACTGTTAGCGACCAATTATGCTGATGCTACAGATAATTAATAATAATAATCATAATAATAATAAAAAAAAAAAAAATTGTGACCACTCATGCAAAATATGCCTTTCTGTGGGGATTGTACACATAAGTAGGGTCGAACCTTTAACCCCTTCAATCCAGGTGACGGGTCCATCACATCATGAAAAAATTTGTGCGGGTAACATGAACATGCCGTCATGGGTAAAAATGGCTGCATGCTAGGTGACATGAACTTGTCATGTCATGAGTGAAGGCCAGGGTGACAGGAAAGGCTCACCACAAGTGCACAAACTTCTTGGAGGGTGATTTGACTCATCTGTTTTTTTTGAAAGGGGCCTTTGAATTATTCCCATCAATAAACAAGTGTGAAATGTAATGTTAATCAGCCATAACCGGGAGAGTGTCACCTCTAAGAAACGCCATTTCCAATCATATCTTCCTGAGCACAGAAAATTGAAGTTAACCAGTTGATAGCCATAGTCTGAATCAAATCATCAGTAAGAAGCTAATGGCAATAGAGGATTATAGCTGCATCCACCCTCAGCTTCCACCTATAAGGCTCTCTCCTGCAGAACCACCAGGCAGGGCCTCTATCTTCTCGCAATAGCTTTGATCAATCTGACAAGAAACAACTTCCTAGCCTGTCAACAGGTCTCCTCAATCCGGGGTTGTCTTAAACAGAGACAATCTGGTGGGTGTGATCACCCTGAGGAAAGTGAGCCAGGCGCCCATATAGCCTGAGTTGACAGTCCCAGACTGCAATGGGTCCAAAACATATATTTCAAAAGAGCTGCCATCCAGGAGTTACACTACCTTCTATCAAGTTTTAGCACAACATTTTCCCACCTGCCTCTGGGCACATTTAAATCTAAGAGTCTTACAGAAACTTTGACATTCCTGAATAACAGTTTGAAAAAGTTTGTAACACATTTTTCATAGGTCTTTAAAACCAATATACTTTATCAATGATTACTATTTCTTCTTCTGTCTATGAAATACAATCACTGTTCAACAAATGAAAGAAATGCAAGGTGCTACAATCAAGGTTCATAAAAATTATAACATTATTTACAAACTAACAAACAGGTTCAAAGGTTAAAGATCTTAATACAAAAATTCCCTTATTTCTTCAACTTTTTTTTTTAATTTTAAACAATTTAAGAGAACTGCACCTACTAAGCTTAGTCCTTGTGTAAACGGAGTACCTAACAAGAACATAGTATTAAAAGAACAACATCCATCATAAAACACCAGCTAGTACTCAGTGGCCTTTCTTGTGCAATATGTCTGAAAAACCTTTATCAAGAGTCATCACCCCTAATTACTGACCTTGGTCTTGAGAGGCACATCCTCCACCTCAGCTGTGATCTTCCTGATGCGAGGAATCTCGTCTGTCTTGCTGCCGAGCTTGAGGTGTACTTCCTTGGCAGGGTCATTTTCTGGCTCTACTACATTGCTTAAGGAAAATCCGGACAGGATCTGATCCATTCTTGAAAACATTTTCTCTTGGTACTGCAAAACGAAACATTTCTGTTACTTCATACTGTGGAGCTGTATTATACACTTTGGAATTAATATAAAGAATAAATCCTGTAAAAAGATTTACAATTTCTAAATGGTCCTCATAACCAGTAAAGGACCGAATATGCAGTGCGAAATCCAGTAAATGGAATTCATAACAGTCAGGGTCATCTAAATGGTCCTCATAACCAGTAAAGGACCGAATATGCAGTACGAAATCCAGACAAGTTTGGAGAAGCAATACTTTTTTTTAAATCAAAATTCATTATAATGGAGAATACATATACATATAGCAGACTAACCAAAGAGAGAGCACAAATTAGACCCACATATATAAGTACCTACATGAATATAAATATATGTATGCCTATGTCTTCATTATTCTTCAGTGGTCCACCAAAAACTTATAAATCATATAATGCAGATATCACAAAATAAAATGTTAAGATAAATAAAGGTTATGAAGAGAAAAACAAACAAATAAGATAATACAAATACAGGGTATCAAAATAAAATATCAAAATAATACCAGGTATCAAAATAAATATAAAAAATAATACCAGGTATCAAAAAAAATTAAAATAAATACAGGGTATCAAAATAAATATAAAAAATAATACCAGGTATAAAAAAATGTTAAAACAAATACAGGGTATCAAAATGAAGTGTTAAAATAAATACAGAGTATCAAAATATAACATTAAAATAAATACTAGGTTTTCAAACAAAAATGTTCAAATAAATACAGGGTATCAAAATAGAATGTTAAAACAAATTCTTTAGACAATACCTGAAGCTTCATTGCTCCTGGTGACCTCTCATTGGCCTGTCTGTATAACATGAGGAGGTTAACAGGGTCACTGTAATTTAAGGAGAGTGCTTTCAAGTCCCGACAGTGTAGGCCCTTGCACAGTTCCTTGAAGATCCTGCCGGGGATACTTCGGTTTGCAAAGAGCAGCTCATATTCAACGTTAACTGCAAACTTAGGGAGGGGAAATTAGCACTGGATGATTTGCAATTAGGTTTTCTTTGCAAACACACATAAAAAGCAAAGAAAGATTCACCACACAAAGAAATGTAAACACACCTACACCTGCACCCATTCACCCAACCACACCCCTCACCCCACAAACACACACGCACACATACACACCTTTACTAAGAAGCAACAGAATGCCTCTACCATAACATGTCATCAATACTCACCCGAAACTTTGAAAAGGCTGCTTGACGGCCTGCCACCCCTTCGCCACTGTGTCTTGTCTTCATTCTTCTAACTCTTTGCTCTAGATGTAGCTCCCACAGAACGAGCTCAGGGTGTGATTTTACAATGACGCTGGTCTTGTAAACCTTTCTGAACACCTCCATGGCCCTGCAAATATGTGTTTCATTCATAATTCTTCCTATCCATAAAAGCATAATTTGCAGAGATATACAGTATCTAAACAGCTGACCTTTATGAAGTTTTTAACATAGCATCATTTGATTACTGTTAAAGCCACTATTTACTAGACGTAATCACATAACACAAATATGACTGAAACCTATATGAAGCTACAATTAATCAACATTTATGCATATGACAAATACATAATACTTTTACTCCTTTTTTCTACACTTTACCCATACAATGACTTAACAAACAAGTAATAATGAAACTAAAAGAACAGGGAGCTCTACTTGGCATACTAATAAAAACCACTAGCCTGCAATGTTTAAAAATATATAATGATAACCACAATTCCCCATTGTTTGGCTGCAGAACATACAATTATCCAGTGAAAAGATTCATTTTAAGCTTACATCTAAGGGGTTATAACACCTCAATCTCTGAAGAAGTGGCCAAGCATGCCAGCAACTTTTTAGCATGGGTTTAACAAGCTAATCACGTAAAAGGGTAAACAGGTGAGATATGCAGGACTGACAATTGACTCCTTGGTGACTGAGCACTTGTGGAGCCATTTATGTGTAAACACCATTAAAAAAAACTAAATTTACAATGAACTTTAGCATTCTGTTAGTATTGCCATCTAAAAATCTTGTACCCTAAAGGTAATATTATTTATTAGATCATTAACATCATTTTTTTTTTTTTTTTTTTTTTAACTAGTTAATGCATTTAACAATCTTCCTGATTATTACTTCATATGTTTAGTAAATCAATTAACACTGATAAATGCACATCTTGTGCTACATAGTGACTCATTTCTTTTTAAAGCCATTTTATTTTCATATTTGTTTTCCACTTCTTATTTTTTCTTTATGTTGAGTGCTTGAACAGAATATTTATAGTCTGCCTTGAATAATAATAAAGATCAAGCCTATCCTGCATTCTTTTTTTATTTTCACCCTTGTTAGATTATCCTAATTACAAAATAAACATATAACATAACAAGCAGATTAACTGATATAGGTGTAGAAACGAAGCAACCATAAATCATGTTTTCTAACAGGTACTTACTCAATGACATCTCCAGCGGTGAACGGCAGAGGAGGATCAAAATCCACTAAGTGATACGCATCCCAAGATCCTGATAAAAATGACGTGAGGGGCACTGCTTTGGCATCATATTTCCTGAAAGAACAAAATTTATTAAGCATGTGCTTGAAATTCAAATAAAGTACTGTAATACAAATACTGGAAAATGTGGTGGGAGAAAGGGAGATGGAGGACAAGGGGAGGAAGAAGGAGAAGGGAAGGGAAGAAATAGAAGAAAGAGAAAGGGGGAGAGGAGAATGAAGAGGTAGGAGAGGAGATAAAAAGAAAAAAAGTATTTTCTTTTTTTATTGCTTTTACAAAATTGGTCTGGCAGAGTTTCATAACTTTTTTTTTTTTTTTTTTTTTTTACCATAGATAAAGCAAATTGCTAATTTATCAGAAAAGAATACATGTGGAGAATACTCAGTACTATGCTGGAAATCTATGCAAGAAATATACATGACTTAGTTTCCAAGAGAACAAAGAAAATCCATCATCTAAAAAAATCACGCACAGTCCACTTGGCACACCTTAGTTTCATCTCTATACATACCGAGGTGAAGACAAAGTTTGTTGGAGGGAGTTGGGGGAAAGAGCCCCCATCAACCCTCTCCTTGGGTAGTGCTCAAGGGGAATGCCCAGTCACAGCAATTTGGATTGCTGAATAAAGTTTGTGGAATAGGGGTCTTAGTGTCTGGCAATTGTTTCTGTACTGTAAAACTTATCAAGCTTTGGGGTCATTTCTATGACCTTTCCATAAAATACAACCAACTCTTAACCCACTGACAACGGGACGCTGGTGCGACGCCAGATCAGTTGCTGGACTCGCCCGCGCGTACCGTCACTAGTGGGTTAAATCTATTAGGATTTTAATGACCTTAATACACAAGATCGAAAAATAATAAGAAAACTGCAAATATTAATTAAGTTTCCTGGCAATCAATCTTTCCAGACTCTGCCTAGGAGGGTTGTCCTCTTGGAAACTTGTCTGCTATGACATCCATTATCTGTTTGATCTTAAAGGTCAAGGAATGCACTACAGCATGGATTTCACCATGAAATACCTAGGGATGTCTATGCAAAATTTCTGCCATTTATCTTCTCAAACAAAAAAGTTGTTTGCATTTCATTAAGCATGAGAAAACATAAATTTTTGTGCCAATTATTTAAATGCCTTCTAATGCCATATCCATCAAACAAAAGGCTCATTCATTAAAACTTTAAATTGTGATTACTCCGTAGTCTTTTGTCCATACTTTCAGATGATATATTGATTCTAAAAATTCATCTAACCATTTGAGTGAAGCAGGAGAGCGAATTAACAAAATCATGGTTTTGAAATACGAGCATCTGAAGATTTTGACAGCTGTTATCATCTGTCATATCAAAATAACTGAGAATAATGTACGGTTATTGTGCTGACATGTAAAGCAACCTTAGTAAAACCCACATGTAACATTGAACATTAAATGAAGTAAAGGAGGAGGAGAACTCCTTTGTACGAGGGGAAAAAAACTGAGTAGATAGTTAACTTGAAATTGGAAAAAATTAGAGTACTAAAGAAGGAGGGCGACATCCCTTGCTTGGTAGTCTTTGTTAGTCTCGTCCTGTAAATATTTGCAATAAAAAGGGCTGGACAGGTGCAAAATTGAATCCCACGGCAGCAAGACACAGCAAATCTCTTTCCCAAACGCTCTCCCAGCACTCCTCGTCTCGTTGTCTTTCTCTCTTCATGGGTAGTTGCCAGATAGAGCCCAAAATCTCATACCAATTTCACAAAATAATAAATATAAGTATAAATCATATACAAGATGGAATAAATAAATTATTGTTCGCATATATTCATGATCAGGCCCTGCCCCCCAACCTGGGATGAAACAAATTTGTTAAAATCCGTTTTTTGCTTTAACCTGTAATATACCTGCCAGCAGCCGTATGTGTAAGCAGAGAACCTGGATGGTTATAGAACATTTACCAATTTTTAAATGTCTTTCTAAAGCCGTTTTTTTTTTTTTTTCTACAATTCTTTACCTAAACAGTCAGAGTGTAGAGAGTGGAGTACACATTTTCCCGCCCTTCTAAATTCTCGCTGACTGCGGGCACCACCCATCATTTAGCTCGGTGTGACACATAGATCCCGTCACGAGTGGGTTAAGGAACATACGAAACAATCCTACTAAGCATATAGAATACTCTACGCAAAATGAAGACAAAACAAATATCAGTCACAAAAAAAACATATATCTATACACGTGTAGCCTCCAACAAAGAGATCGTCTACTTTTCCTGTAATTTCTCCTCAAATAATGATTTAAATATGCGAGGGAAAAGATACGTTAGCCTTTAACAAACACATAAAATGAAGAAGCCACACGTGATTTCCTGCGGTTCAATTCTATATAATCACTCAAACAATTACCAACTGAAGTCATAACAACATTATCTGCGAGATATTGAGATAAATAATAAAATAAGTTGTCACTTTAGTGCTGGTTAAGACATACCTTTTAATCTTAAAATCTGACAGTGCAGTCATATTGCCTCCTTATGTTTTCCGTTTTTCTTTCTAATAGGTTTCTCTTTTCAATCAGGCTTTCATCTCTAGTACACTAAATATAATAAAAATATAGAGAATTATTGGAGCTTCTGTTTGCCAACCGAAAAAGCCTTTTAAACGCAAACAGCTGATTCTTTATAACCGGGTTGCATAGGCGATGACTTGGTTCTTTCCAAACTTATCTATAAACTAAAAATCCCAATATTGAAATCGATATTTCCATATTTAAGATTTTTTCTTTACAAAATGAAGTATCTTGGTTTAACTGTAAAGATTTGATTATAATTTTCTCTGCAATGTGACCCGACGTTATGGGCACTGTTGTATCACGTTTAAAAATGTTTTGGTTATCATAATTATCCTAACGTTATTATTATCACCACCTATCCGTTTATTACTCAGTTTATAGTGTAGTAGCCGTCATTTTTTCGTCCTTGCTATAGCTACACTGATATAACATTTTCCCCTACAAGTTGTGGATTGAATATTTTATATCAAACTTTCTGTGTATAAAACTTGCATGAATCATAACCATAGCATTCTTTTTATCTGCTTTCTCTTTCTATCCTTAATTGGTATATACATACACAAACGCACAGACACACATGCCCCTATATATATATATATATATATATATA
>NW_020872537.1:235917-238417 GCF_003789085.1 Penaeus vannamei
GTTGCCATATAGTTTAATTTTTTTTCATTGTTATTATTATTACTGTCACTAAATGCTTAAAATATATATTTTTTTTTTCAGATTAAGGAAATGATCATCAGCTTTCAAACAATTAGTATAGATGTATGTAAATATGGTGCCATATAGCTCATTTTCTTCAAGAAATTAAATACGCCTGTGAATTGGGTTCTGATGTGCTCATAGTGTGTCACAATCCAGCTTATCCCAGGCCGCACAGTGCCACTACTGACCTTGTGGCGTTACTCTCCTGTTGAGTGCCTTGACAGCTGCCAAGGAGAGTGCGGAAAGTGCGGAAGACGGTAATCTCAGGGAATGGGTACTTGTGGTGGTCTAAGGTGTTCTTGGTGCTGTGCGGTATCTTTGCTTTGGTGTTTTAGGGAGAGTGATGCTGGGTTTTATAAAGCAGGATGAACATGTGGAGGTGAGGAGATGGTGGATGTAACTGCTCAGGGCGGGTGAGGGTCACTCTGGCTCACGTGTCAGGGGGAGATTGACCTTGGTGATAGGTGTAGATCTATGGATAATGTTTGGGAATATGCCCTTATGTCCGGTGTGTTTGGCTTTTGCTGGCGATTAATAGGTATATGATACTTTTTCTTTTGTTTGTGGGGAGTATGTACACACACATATGCACACACATACACACATGTACAACACACACACACACACACACACACACACACACACACACACACAACACACACACAACACACAGCACACACACACACACACCACACACACAGTACAACCACGACACTACTTACAGCACACACATCAGCAGTCACACACACACACATGAGTTCGCGGACACACACAGGCACTACATCACACACGGCACACAATACACGACAACAGTTGAAGGGCACACAACACACCAACAACACGACACACCACAACAGCGACACACACACGGCCTGCCACGCACACACACACACACACTCAGTGACTGGCAATTCATACACAACACATATATACACATACAGCCACACACATATCACAATACACGATACCAAGCACATCCCTCTAAACTCACAACTCACACTCCACACACCAAGCTCGACAGTAGACACACACACACACTATGCACACAGCACACACCAGTACAACTATTATTTGTGAGTACTTACTTTGCTTATACGCAATATATCGTACATCACAAGGTCGAGAACGTTCAGACACACACACAACACACAGCACTACACACACAGCACACACACACACACGACACACCACAACACAGCTCTAACACGATAACATAGATACACTTAACACACTCACGACTCACACTCACACTCACACTCCCACTTCACACTCAATCCACATTATCACACAACAAGGATAGATTGAGTTATGCGCTACTGCATCTGACATTTCACACACAGCTCACTACACACTCATAAGACACTCACAAAACTAACGCACACACATAAAACACACACACTAAAACACACACATACTACACACACAAAACACACAAAACACACAAATACAACACACACACACACACCACACACACACACACAACACACACACACACACACACACACACACACACACACACACACAACACACAACACACAACAACACACACATACAAACACACACACAACACTGCAAATACAACACCACACACAACACACAAAACACACAAGGGAACAACACACACACGACACACAACCACCCACACACACACCCACACACTATCTACAGCAGGATCCTGAATTTTTGGTGACTATGTGGAGTTTGAAGACCAAATATTCTCACACATACAATAATTATATAACAACACAAACACATCACACACAACAATCTGCAATGATGACACACACACACCACACAACACACACACAGAATCTGGTATACACAAACACATGAACACACAGCACATACCAAACGACATCACGACTACACCACAAATCATGCACAACATGGCAAATTACACACACACTACAAAACACACACACACAAAACACAACACACAACACACAAGAACAGCACACAACACACTACAACCCATAAACACAACACAACACACTACAAAACGATTGCACATACACTAACACTATCGGGTAGCGGGTAAGGATCAAGTTAACGAGTCACACGATTACCAACAGGCACAGGCACATCAGCACACAGTACTACATACACACACACACATAGCACACACAGCACATAACACAGACACCACATCATCACACAGCACATACCACGGACTAAATTGATAGCATAAGTAGTGTTGCCACATACACACACACACTACTTACATCAGCACACATACAACAACTAGTATACATAATACACACACATAACACACACACCACACGTACACACACATGCACTGTCACACACACTCACACACATCTATAACACACACACACAGCAGCACTCACAGCACGACCGCAATGACACACACAACAGACACACACACACAGCATCACCACACACACAACGACTACACACACACACAACATGCCATAAT
>NW_020872537.1:243417-245917 GCF_003789085.1 Penaeus vannamei
TGCATATTTGTATGTTAATTTTCTCACAGGTTAGGATTTTCAGGGATTTTGTTTTATGATTTGTTAAGAGATGAGTTGAAGTTTCAGCTTAGAAACAGTCCTGTTCAAGATTCCCTTCATGTTTACAGTTATATTAACCTTATTAGAGAGTTATTTATAGAGGTGTTAGCATTGATAGCTATGCATAAGCAAGTGGTAATTGAGATCATTTGGATTCCTTTTTCTTGTTACCTCTTCTTTTTAACCTCCTCCTTTATTTCTTTTCTTTCTCCTCCTTCGAGTTTTTTTATTTTAGTTATTATTTAATTTGTTTCCTCTTCTATACTTGTGCTAAGCAATGAAATGGGGTTGTATAGAATAGCTTGCATATTTGCATCCTTATTTTCACACAGGTTAGAATCTTTATGGATTTTGTTTTATGATTTGTTAAGAGATGAGTTTGTTTCAGCTTCATAGTTTTCATATGTCTTAAATGTAGATTAATACTACAGCTGTTATTAGTTCATATAGCCAGTGCAAGTAGTTCTGAAAAAAAATAAAACTTGAGAAATATATGAGTAAATTGATTTCGAATTTTGAATCTTAAATTGAATTGTACCTCCATTACCTGAAAAATAGATATATAGCTAACTAGCCTAGTAATTTTATTTTATTTTTGCAATTGCTGTATATGTTAGTGGACACTCCTATTAGTAGTAATTCAAATAGGACACAATTGAAGATTCCTTTTATTCTTTTCTTTTCTTTCCTGTCTTTCTTTCCCTATTGAGGAATAAGCAAAGTGTGTGCATTTTACTGTGCTTATAAGGAAATTGAATGATACTGAAAGCTAAGCATACTATACTTGTCTTTCAGGTGCAGTTCAGATTGAAGCAGATTGTAGATGCATCACCAGACGAAAAAGAAAAACTTCTTCATGAGCTTGAGGAGTTTGCCAACAGGGGGATCCCAGACTTACGAGAGGCAAATGCTAGAAGAAAGTCGACTGTGAGCGAGCATGTGAGTATAGTTGTTAACTAGTAAAATTATCTTATTTCTGTGCCATGTCTAGCTCGGAAACGTACATTCAGGCATTGCTTAAAGTGTGTGAGACCCTGGAAAGTTAAGTATGATTTTCTTTACAAAATACTTTGTACAGGAGTAGATATCTTTAGATATGTAATATGAGTGAATTTAAAAGTGATGAAGGGGTTATTTCTTTTATTGTACTTATTAACAGTAAATTAAGATTTTTGTATTATGGCTATAATCTCAGGCTTTACATTTCTTTACTTATGCAGTAACAGCTGATATTGGCCAAGAAATGGTCCAAAAAAAAAAAAAATTAGTTCTTGCACTTACTCTTAGAAGGGAATTCATGTTTTTCCCGAAGTTTTCAATTTTCTTTTTTTTTTCCCCAAACTCAGGTTGATGGTGAGGAAGATGATCATGCAGGAATGGCCAAACAGAAGGAATTAATTGAAAAGTTGAAGCAGCAGCTGGAAGACTTAGAAAACTATGCCTACCAGACTGGAGAAGGTGGACCTCCTCAAGCCAAAGTCATGGAAAAGCAACGGGTCGTTATAGGTGAGAAGCAGAGGCTGAAACATCCAATGACTACTTTATTATAAAAATCTTGTGAATTTTATCAATGCATTTGAAATTATCAAATGCATTGATACTGGCATATACTAATCTTTCTTCAAATTATTTTTTTTCTTTTTCTTTTCTTTTCTTTTCTTTCTTGTACATTATTCATAATCCTGTTCCAAATTTATGATGTTTCCTATGCTACAATGCTTACACTTAATAAATAATATATTTTTTTCCTGTCACTTATTAAAGTGATTAAAGCCAAATACAAAGTACCTAAAAGTTTTTATTATTTTCTCTCCACAGAGCAGCTAAAAGGGACGCTTAACTTGAATGTTGACGAGTTTGACAGACTAAGCGTGGATGATTTAAAAGTGCAGGTTGATAGCGCCATTCGTGAGGTAAGTTGACTTTGTTAAGCGAATGTTTTGAGCAGAGGTTGCCTTGCAGTGGGATAATTTAATTGTATAATAAACAAGGTTCTTTATGCGGCTGTCTACTCTCAAAAAAGCTTTTTATGACTGATATGGTTTGTGATGCAGTGAAGAAGTAACATGCATGTATTATTATGAATATTAAAACATTCCTTTAAGAATCAGAATGGGTGATGTTTAGAAAGAATTTGTGACTAAAATACTTGTTTGCATGTGGTGTATATAGCTGCACAGTTACATGTAGAATGTAGTATAGAAGTAGCATATTAACAAGAATGAACACATGAGAGGGACATCTTTATAGCACTTGGGATGACAATATTCACTGTAAAAGAATATATCATTTCAGAAATGATATTGTTTTACCATAACATAACACAAAGTAAATGATTGAATTTCACATTAGTTAGAAGTTTGTTTTCATCTTGCCTTGACATTAAGTTGATAAATTCATGTACATGGCTTTTATGCCTGACTTTTGAATGATATGAAAA
>NW_020872537.1:250917-253417 GCF_003789085.1 Penaeus vannamei
AAGAAAAAAAAAAAAAACCTTCTGAGAACATTACAGTCATAAGATCTGTGAGTTCTCCAAGAGAATATAACTTATTCCTATTACTGTAAGGTTACTCTGGTCACCCTCCCTACTTCCAGACATTATATTCCTTCCATTGTTATTAAGTACCATTTTGCAGGGGTCTTTTCAATCCTTTTATTCTTCACCACGTTTCACATATATCAAGCACAATGTTGTCTTGTAAGAACAAAAATCAAATGCAAAGTAGTTCCCTCTGCTGGTTTGAATAGTAACGTCATATATGCATGTTAAATACCCTCCTCCGAAGGCCCATGTAGTATAAAGGCTCGAGGAGTTGACTTCAAAGCAGGTGAGTGTGTTGTGAAGAAACATGAAACTGCAATCTAAATATATTAACGGATTCATCGTAAAGCTTCATGTTCTGCAGGAGTACAGGGAATACAACTTATTTTTTAATGTAATATATAAGCTGGTCCACTTAGAGGAATCAGGTGTATGATTTTTTTTTTCTTCTTTTTTAATTTTTTCCCCATACTAGATAAACTACAGTAAATTTTAAGTAATAATGGGGAAGATTTTTTATATATATATATATATATATATATATATATATATATATATATATATATATATATATATATATATATATATTTGTAAGTATATATTTATTGCAGTTTGAGATTATTTTAAGTTCCTGTCTAACATGCAAATAATTTGAATTTTACAAAAACAAAGAGATATCATTTTTTTAAAGATATTTTCGGTTGACTGAATCCTGGAGAAGTACTGTAATCCAGTGACTTAAGATATCTGAGAGGTGTCCTTAACATGAAAGTTTGTTGACAGTGCTCGTATGCCTGTTGCATTGCCTTTTGCACATGTAAAGTGATTATGGCATATCATTGATGAAAGGAAACATTGTTGTTTATGCATAATTAGCTATGTAGATGAGGCTGTGAGTTTGAGGGAAATTTACTCAACTGATAGATGAAATTATTATTTTTTAGATCCATTTATTCAACTGTTCTTTTGAATTATTGCATTGGAAAATGGTGAATGCCATCACCACTCTGATTCTCGTGAATGAGTACTTATTCACACATGTATGTCTAACCCCTGTAGATATTGGGAAACAGGTGGTACAAAACAAAGTCATTGTTTTTCCCAAGACTACTGCAGTTCTGTAATACTAAGTGCAGAACAAAAGAATGGGCCTGGAAACAGATATTTTATTTAATACACTTGATTGAAGATGAAAGTGGAGTGAAGTCTTGAAAAGGGAAACAGCCCAGAGTAATTAAAGGTAATTACTTTTCAACAGTCATGCAAATTGTATACACAAATATTGTTATCATGACCTGATAAGTCCTATTTATAGGGCTATGCATTTACTCATAAGAGAAAGGATTGTTTCCCTACTAGTTTCATTTCCCAAGCAAGTAGGAACCTTAAGTGGCCAAGCTGTGATTCAGGTACTTGGAAAAACATACAAAGTTAAGTCTTTCATGATACAAAGTATCTTTGTTGCTCTTTATAATTGATTAAAGGTGTAAGCATATGCTAAATCATGACAGGTTATATCAAAGGGAAGGTACACAAACTGGATCTTGAATGTATTTGGCATAACTTTAAAAAGGCTTATGGGCTCATAATTCTCTTTGATCCATCCAGACACCGCACACACTTTCTTTTTTCCTTTACTTCTTGCATCTTTCATTTGTACGGTATTCGTTATTTTTCTATTGGGCCTTCATAAATCATTATCAGTGATAGAATCAGTATGAAAAATTACTTTCATTAGCCCTATAAATGTAAGTATCTAAATATGCATTTGCAGATGAATAATAGGCAGACAGGTACAGTGCAAATGTGCCAGAAAAAAGCATGTCATTTTACCAGATCAAAATGTCTCACACTTCATTAAATTTTCTGCAATCAGTATTGTATTCTTTGGTATCCACATCATCAAAAGTAGATATCTGTCAACACCAGTGTCTAAGCCAGGACTGTCAAGCTCATTTACCCCAGGAGGGGCTACATTTAACCTTAGTATGCAGTATGCAGGCCAGATACTCATGAGTCGATGCAATGAAAGGGCCATATGGTTAACGTAAAAGGGTAGGAAGCTCTTTCATTCATTATAGAAACATTTTCAAAGAAAAAGTCTGTAAAAGTGTAACTGATAATCTTAAAAGACAAAGGACTAGCTTAAGTAATCACATACTCCCAGGGATGGCATGTGCATATTTGCCATGCATACTGTGTGTTTGATTTAGTAATTGCTTTTACATATAGATGGTTCCACAAGTACCTTGTCGTTTTCCTGCTAAATCTAGGAAAGGTGAGGTCAAAAGATCTACTAATTGACTTGTGGCTATGTGCAAAGACATTTAATAAAACAAAACTAAAGTTAGCACAAAATTTTCCCGAGGACATTGGATTGACTAATCATGTAAAATGGCCAACTGTAAGACTGGAATAGCAAATGTGCCACAGG
>NW_020872537.1:260917-265917 GCF_003789085.1 Penaeus vannamei
ATTCTCACAGTGCAACCGTTGGTTTGACATATCGTCCCGCCAACAGTACCCCATGATCCGGTGCAAGGACCTATTACAAAAGGCATCAAGTCGAGACTCCAAGGCGCAGGATAGTGTCCAGGTTTCACTACCTTATAGCAAAACTGGCATTATCAGGGCCTTGAAGACACGTAGCTTGGTCCTTCTGCACAGGTACTGGCATCTCCAAATACTCTTGTCGAGAGAGTTCATGACCCCTGCTGCCAGGCTAATCCGTCTGCTGACATCCTGGTCTGACAGCCCAGAGTTCTGAACTACACTACCAAGGTATGTAAAGCTCTCTGTGACTTCAATGTCCTCGCCGCAAGCACGTACCGACTGAACAGGTTCTCCTAGTTAAGTCCCCAAAGTCCTGGATCTTGGTCTTGGTCCAGGAGACCTCTAGACTCAAGGGCTTCACTTCATTACTAAATGCATCGAGAGCCACCACTAAGGAGTCCAGAGACTCAGATAGAATAGTAACATCAGCAAAGTCAGGGTCAGTAACCTTAATATTGCCCAGAGTTGCTCCACAATGACTTTGAACAGTAGCTCTGCCCAGTATCCAGTCCATGCAAGTGTTGAAAAGTGTTGGTGCGAAGCCACAGCCTTGCCTCACTCCTGAGCTAACAGGAAAGAAATTTGACAGGCCCCCACCACACTTTACTGCACTTTCAGTACCAGTATACAGACGATATTAGTGCAATAATCCTTGTTGAAATTCCTCTGTCTCAAGATCGCCCAGAGTGATTCCCGATGCACCGTATCGAACGCCTTCTTGAGGTCGATGTAGGCTGCAAGCAGCCCACGCCCGAACTCACGACGGCGCTCTATGATGACTCAAAGCGCTAGGATGAGGTCTATTGTGGACTTTCCAGGAGTGAATCGATTGCTCTGGCATCTGCTGCCACAGTTGGTGGTCTCTGATGGATGGTCTCAGAAGGATGTGGACAAGAACCTTGCCTAGTATACTGAGCAGTGTGATGCCTCGGTGATTGCTACAGTCCTAACGGTCCCCCTTCCCTTTCCAGAGAGGGATGACCACACCCCTCAACAAGTCAGGGGGAACAGTACCAGACAGCCAGATGGCAGCCAGGACAACATGCAACCCTCGCGCCATAGGTTCACCACCAGCCTTTAACAGCTCAGCTGGGATCCCGCATATACCCGCTACTTTACCACTCTTCAGCTTGGAGATTGCCCCCCTAACTTCGGTTAGAGAGGGAGCATCCTCACTGACGGGTGGGCCCGGCAACGGAGTCTCGGCACTACCCGCATCCAAGTTAACTGTTGGTGGGTCACCCTGGTACAACTGCTCAAAATACTCAGCCCAACGTTCCCGCACGGCAACAGGATCTGAGATGATCTGGCCACCCACTAAGCGAGCTACAGTCACCTGTGAACAGGGCTTGGAGTTCAGCTTTCTCAAGGCTTGGTATGCAGGACGAAGGTCATTTACTAAGAAATGGCCTTCTGCCTCCTCTGCAAGACTCCTTATAAACTGTTCCTAACATCTAAAGCTTCAAATAAAGATTTTACAAGATGTGATAACCTCAGTTAATTTTTAAGAATTAATTAAACATGAAGCTGAATCACCTAGTGACTGATAAGCTAAATCGGGGCTTTATCTGCAATTCCTTGAAGTTGTTTGCTTCAAAATTCCGTGTAATTTCAAGTTGAAGCTCCTACACCCATGTACCAACCTATCCATTAAATGAAGTCATCAACATTCATGCGGTATCCACCGCAGAATTACTAAAATGTCAAATATTTCTTGTTCTATTTTGCAATGCTTCATTTGGCCATTTAAGGAATATTTACCAGATTTTTTTTTTTTTTTTTTTTTGTGAAATGTGAAAAGGGTATATATTAAACCAGAAAGGTCTAACCTTTATTTTTAGGCTCAAAGGGTTCAATAAAACATGAAATAAGTAACAACTTGTCAGTGTTGGTAAATGGGTGATAAACAACTGTTTAAATTTCATTACGGTAATTTTCTATATTACGTCCGTATAACCGATATCGACGATTTTGGTATCGTTGGATTCCTCTCACTCTCCACATTGCAAATATATAGTTTTTATTGCGCGGAAACATCCCGTTAGCGACAATCTTGGCTCCGATAGCAGGGGAGGGCATGAAAGGTTCCAAGGAAAATGCGGGGTTAAATAGCACTAATAATATAACGCACAGTGAAAATAACCATGGTTATTCACATAACTGAACAGGTTGGCCCGCCCTCGTCGGCGGGTTTTGCGCCTCTTTCGATGTTACACCGATGGACTCAAGGTCGAGTTTCCCGTCCACTAGAATAACGACATCCGTATTCCTAACCGAAATAACCGTCGCGTTCAGAAGTCAGTCATAGCCGCCGCGATGGCCGAGTGTGGAGGGTGCTCGTATTCGGAGACGGTTTTTCTGCGCAAAATTGCAACTAGCCAGGAAAAAATGCAAGAGATGTGCTTCCCCCACGGCCTCCTCTGTCGGGAGAAAGCCTGTTAGTACCTTAAAAATCCTAGGTTATTGTAGGTTATCGGCTCCGCATCTAGTTCTGTGCGCTCTATCCTGCCGTGAATACGTGGTGGAGGTTTTGTTTCCTCGGCGGGGGTTGGGGGGCGGCTGCTCCCCCTAGGGGGGGTCGCAGGGAGCACAGCCCCCTGCAATGGAAAGACATGTGAATAATGATTATTTTCACTGTGAGATTATATTATTAGGGTAAATTCATATATTACGTCCGCCGCTCCGACATCGTCGCCCCCGCTATCGGGGCCAAGTTTATCGCTAACAAGGGGTTTCCGCGCAATAAAACCTACATATTTGCATTGTATAAAGTGAGAGGAATCCAACGATACCAAAATCGTCGATATCGGTTATGCGGACGTAATATAGAAAATTACCCTACACGACTTTAGTTTTCGTACACGTGACAGCGCCGATGTTCCGCCCACGAACTTAAAAAAAAAAAAAAAAAAAAAAAAAAATGTGGCATTGCAAATAAACATTCAAGTAAATAATTTTCTCCTGTTAATTTACAACTGCAAATAAGCTTGTGATGCGCTTGATATAATAGTTATTCTCTAGTGTATAGTACTTTTTATTATTATTTGAAAATATATGGATGGGAATTAATATCTTCACAGTGTAAGATGTCTAACCGCTTTCGATTATATTTTCCATACCAATCGTGTTTTCTATACTCATCGCAATGAACACCGTTTTTTTATTATTGTCATTATTACGATTATTATTGTTATTACTGTTATTGTCATTATCATTACTATCATTATTTCTATTTTTGTCCACTGTGATCATTATTGCTATTTTATCTTATTATTATTATTATTTATCATTATCATTATCATTATCATTATTATTATTATTATTATTATTATTATTATTATTATTATTATTATTATTATCATTATTATTGTTGTTGTTGTTGTCGTCATATCATTATTACTAGCATTACTATTATTGTTGTCATTATCATTATTGTTATTGTTAGTTATTATTATCATTATCATTATTTCATCACTGATTATTCTTGTTGTTGTTACTACTGTTTTCATCATTTACATTATCGTTGTTATTACAGTCAATCATCATCATCATCATTATTATTAAATTGCTATTACTGTTACTATCATTATTATTGCCATTATCATTATGAAAATCATTATCATTATTATTACTACTATTAGCGTTATTATGATTGTTATTTTGAGAAAAGTCTTTCATGAAGGCAAAATATCTTTTGTATTGAAAATTGTATGCATTATTATTACCATCTTCAATATCATTATCATTCTTATTGTCATTCTTATTACTACTGCTACTCTTGTTATTGAAATTATTTTTGTTATTTTTAATGTTATCACTATCATTACTATCATCATCATTATTAGTATATTTAGATTATTATATCTTATATTATTGTTCTCATAAGTTGAAAGATTCTTCCATTTTATTAATAATATGGACATTTTTTTCGACCGCAAATATTGAATAGGTTAATATTGTGTATTGTGTGATAAGGGATTAGACGTTAGTGCTGATTGTGACTTTATTTGCCAAATTAGATACAAGAATTATATAAAGTGAATAATGAGGTGAATTATAACCCACAACTTGTCTCCATAGATTTCATTTAGAGACAAAATCCCATGGATAACTATCATAAATTTGTAAATTATTCTCTAGAGAACGACCATGACAAGTCGAATTCCGGAAATCAAAGAAATATCCTAAATCCTTCGAAAAAACAGTGATTATCCCAGACACAATCAAAATCGTTCAATCCCGTTTGTCGGAGGTGTTGTGAAAGCTCCTGATTGCCGAGCGGGAGAGCCTCGGGCGGTGCAGCTGGAGCCGCAGTCCCTGAATTCAGCTTCATCGACGTCTGGCAGCGCGACGAAGGAAGTCTCGGTGGCGCATCGGATGGTTGTTCGAGGCAGGAAGGTCGACAATCGTATCCAAGCTACTTGGCAATCACACCTTACTGGAACTGTGGGTTTGGGGAGTTGAAATCCAGTGACGTGAATGAAGCATATTGCAAATGCGATTATGATGAAATGTAAATGAATGACAAATAAATATCTAACTCGTTATGTCTGTCTATTTGAACTGACAAGATATATCAGTATGTTCCTATGAAAATATATTGTCTATCATAAATATACGTATATTCTAAAACACATTTTGCTACTATCATAATTTCCATTTTTATCATTGTTATTATTGTTACTACAACTGCTACTATTCTATTCTGATAATACCCCTAATATCACTATTGCTATTATCATTACCACTACCAGTATTATCGTAATTAATATCCTCATTAGCACCTTTCACAACGCCGCCTCTATTATAGTTGTTATCAATGTTATAATTGTTAACCTCTGCTAACAAAAACGTATCAATCAATCACTGATGATTTCTTTACAAACTAACCATTTTGAGCAATTAGATAACTACCATTTCCC
>NW_020872537.1:273417-278417 GCF_003789085.1 Penaeus vannamei
TTTTAACCTTGAACATAAGAAGGACAAGAGGACTCAACAAAAAGTTGAAAGTAAAAATAATTAATAAAGATATATATGAAAAAAATAGTTTCCCAAACAGAACTATTGAAGCATGGAACAGTCTCCCAAAAAGCGTAGTGTGTGCCAGAAATGTGCATCAATTTAAAAAGTTTAACGACAATTTAAATATAGCCGACGGGACCTCCTGAGCTTAGCGCTTCTCCCGTATTGAAGCAACTAGGTAAGAACAACCAGGTAAGAACACTCATACATTTATAAATCACAAATCATCATAAGACGAACAATGTATTTCTCACCGTCTCTTTAAATCGAGAGCATACTTACTATTCAATGAAACAAAGAATATTTCAAGAGGAAAAGTCTGAAAAATTCTAACACCATTCTTCTGTTGATACTGTAGTCAGTTACCATTACTTTCAACTTCATAAGATTGTTGTATATATGGAAATGGGTAGGCCTATATTTTAATTCAGTGATGTTCACTCGTTTTGATAGCGCATCAGAATTTTATAAAATATAATATATATATATATATATATTATGTATGTGCAACCGGAGCAACGAACTGAAGGACAAGAAAACACACGAGTATGCCGAAGGCCTTTTCGCTATTGCTTTGGGCATACCTATAGCCTTCGGCATACTCGTGTGTTTTCTTGTCCTTCAATTCGTTGTTCCGGTTGCAATCTGTTCATCATGAATTTCACATATATGTATATATATAATATATATATATATATATATATATTATATATTATATATTATATATATATATATATATATATATATATATATATATATATATATATATATATATATATATATATATATATATATATATATATATATATATATATATATAACCATGCCTTCAGGTATACGCAGAAGGACGTATTAGCTGAGCATGACGCTATGAAAGGATTTAGATAAACCTATTGCCATTAAGAGCAACACAATGCGAGGGATATAACATACTCCCTGGAGCTGTTATCTTCGTTGACAAGTTCCTGCAATTCTAATCAAGTATTCTTTAACCAAGATTTATTATATGAATGTAATTTTAAAGTTCAAATTATTTTCATGACTTTTCATTTCATTCGCGGCTGGGCGGCTATCTGCTTGTACAACTATTAACTTGTTTTTCAGTACATTTCTTTTGGTTAGAATATCTTTGGCATATGTTTAGAAGTGTTTCTGCGTAAAATATATGCATATATTATATATACATATATATATATATATTTATATATGTATGTATATGTATATATCTATGTATTAATTTATGAACATATATGTCTATAATTATATGTTCATGTGTGTCTTACACGTCATGAAGCTGGACTTAGTATGCTTCTGTATTTTTAAACAACTTTCGATAGCGAATTTCTGGACATGAAAAATTATAAGTGATTTGTGCAGATAGTTCGCTAGCTAAATATATGATCTCCCGCCCTCTCTTTGCAGTCCATCTTCTCTCCGTCTAAAGTTTTTCTCTGCCTCCTCCCCGTTTCTCGGTATATCTTATGTTATCTCTTTTTTCATCTTATCCTTCCCCAACCCTACCCTGTCATCCATCCTATATTTGGCTGATTCTGTTACTAGGTTTATTTTGACGAAGCAGAAATAATAGACACTGATATCTCGGTATTCGGGGCCCAAGCATCACCGTTCCGGCCCCCTGTCCTTTTGTTAAGGCCGGGCCCCTACCTCTATCCCCGAGGGCCTTTTAAAATAAGCAGTCCACCCGGAGAAATAGTACTAAATTTCTCCTAATGTTTGTCTTCGTTGGTGCATTTAGTTATCTCGGCCGACAGATAAGAGATGATAGCCGAGAAAGAATGAAAACCCAGTAAGTCTGTGCGTCACGCGATATTTTAGACACTTTCAAGCTTAGACGCCGCCAAGATGCACTTGGAGAATTGTCTGCTGTTTTACACATCGGCTGCCTTGCTTTTCTGCAGCTACCAGCAGGCTGCAGGACAAACGCCTGGGTGCACTGTGGATAACGGTGTCCAAAGTGGAATCACTTGCTCAGGTGATCTGGAAGTCTCCCAAATTGAGGATTTCTTTAAAGAACTGGTTCAACTTGGTACGGTTTCGTTCCAACAACTGCGGATCTCCGACAACGCCCTCATTCAGCGTCTGCCGGTCGGCTTCCTTGGCGAACTCCAATTCACTCAGATTTGGATACTTTCTTGTCCAAACCTCGTGCAAGTGGACGATTTTCTCGGGGCTTCGAGGGACACTGTCTCCAAAGTGATGTTGTACTGGAACAGCTTGTCGGAAGTTCCTCAACTGACCTCCACCACACTTTACGAGCTCCACGTCTACCAGACGGAAAAACGCGTTGTGGTTCGGAGATCAGCGTTCGAGCGTTCGAGAGCCATCAGGGTAATGGTTCAAGTGTGAGTGACAGCAACAAAACGTCTCGATACTTATTTTTCGGGTCTACGTTCACGGGCATCCAATTTCCAATCTTATTTTATTTTTCAGAAACTCGAGTTCAGGAAGGCTACAGTTGAACCTTTCGCCTTCCTCGACTTGAAGGAGTTGTTTTCACTCTACATCCGGGATATCTCGCCGACGCCTCTGGTCGCGGGCTCCTTCCACTTCGCGTCTCCGGCGCTCGGCTACGTTGAGCTGACGTCATACGAGCCTTGGGAAGGCCGCGCCGAACCAGGGACATTCGGAGGTAAGTTTCCCTCTGTTTTCACCCGACGGAAGTTGTCGTTTTGCATGTTCAGCCAGAGAGAGTTTGATTTAATTGTTTTCGCCAACTTGAGGAAATTATTGTAATCTAGTGTAACCCTTTAACATATACTGCGTGTATGTATATATGTACACACACACACACACACACACACACACACACACACACACACACACACACACACACATATATATATATATTATATATATTATATATATATATATATAATATATATATATATATATTATTATATTCATACACATACAATGATCCATGCCCTGAAACGTAATCCTGTCGGTCTCTTGTCAGGAATCACGAACACCACGTGGTTCAGAATGGGAGCTGCAGCCCTCGTCCCGCCAGCCGTCTTCTTCCCTGTCTTTAGCCGTTCTTCTATGTCCGAGATTTTCAGTAAGTGTTTTTTTCTTCATATTATTAGAAAAAGAGGAAAAAACTAGGAGAGAAAGTCTAGAAATGGAGAGAGGAAGAGGTGAGAGGTATTAATAAGGATATTGATAACGGTGATAACGATAGTGGTAATGATAATAGCAATAATGATAGTAGTGATGATAGTAGCAGAATAATTCTGTTAACAGATGAAATAACATCAACAGTAACCAGAGGGAACCATGAAAATTCTACAGAAAAAATCAAGAGCTATTTGTGCAAGCAAGAATCACTTATAATTTTCTGACATATAATTCCCATTGTTGCCTGTCCATCAGATTGTAAATAATAAAGAGTAACAACTTATAGACGTTGTTCTTCGTCACAGGTTTATTATCTCTCTCACTTATCCAACAATTAACTTTTACATCTTGCTGTCATATATTTGCCTATGACTGTATACAGGTTCAGGAAGGAAGAGACCCAGTTATTCAAATGTTTGATCTTGACTTTTGTTGATTGCCATAGCATACGACAGTCTTATTGGAGTTATTTCCAAAGAGAAGTGGATGCAGGGACCACTGTGGGTTCACTTCTTTTCTCTCCCCTTTTCCCTTCTCCCTTCCTCCATTCATCCCATACCTCCATACCTCTTATTCTTTTTCTTTACCACCATTTCTCCCCTTCTCTCCCTCTTTCACCCTCCTCCTTCTACCTCTCACCTCCTCCCTCCCCTTCTCTTTCCTTCACTCTCTCCCTCTAGCCTCTTCCACTCTGCCTCCCCTTCTCACTCCCAAATATTCCCTATATTTGCTTCTCTCCACAATCTGCCCCCCTCTTATCTCCTTCCTATTCCCCTTTAACGCCCCCCACATTCGCTCCCTTAACCCCCTTATCCCATCCCCCTTTTCTCTCTGAGCTCCCACTCCCTTTCCTCTACCAATCGCCCTTTCTTAAGCCCCCCTGTTTCTCCTTTCGATCCCCATTTTCTCCTTGAGCGACCCCTCCTCCCCTCTCTCTTTAGGTCCCCTTCCCCTTCCCTTCACCCTCTTCCTCCCACCTTTCTTCTTTCTTTCTTCTCCCTCCTCTTTCTTCGCTCTCTCCTTTCCCCTTCCTCTCCCATTTTCCTTCTTAATCCTCTGATCCTCGCATAGCAGTGTGAATTATAAATGTGCATAAAGTGAAGTGTGTTCTTGCCTGTTATAAAGATTGAGTCACGAAACACATTATAAACATGGATAAATATGATTAGGAACATCATTATGACTTCATAATTTGGCAATTAAAACAAACGTGATGAGTAAAATACTTTTTGTTAAAGTTAAATACTTTTTGTGTATTTACAATATGCTTTATTCACGACATTGGATTTCAACTCTCCAAACCCACAGATCCAATAAGGTGTGATTGCCAAGTAGCTTGGATACGATTGTCGACCTTCCTGCCTCGAACAACCATCCGATGCGCCACCGAGACTTCCTTCGTCGCGCTGCCAGACGTCGATGAAGCTGAATTCAGGGACTGCGGCTCCAGCTGCACCGCCCGACCGCTCGGCAAAGGATCACATCTTCGCAAAAGGGACTGAAATTTTGAATTAATTCCCGACACCGAGACTTCCTTCGTCGCGCTGCCAGACGTCGATGAAGCTGAATTCAGGGACTGCGGCTCCAGCTGCACCCGAATAATCTTACTGCTTTTTTTCTTTTGTTTTATTTTTTTCTCTCCTTCTTTTACGGTATATCTTTGATTTCTAGAATTCGTCTTGTAATAGTTGTTCTCCAAAGAATAAAAACATTTACAATTTCATGTAATTTACCCATGGCGTTTTGTCTCTTAACATTTCTAAATGATATTCTTGGAGACAGGTTGTGGAAGTTATCAT
>NW_020872537.1:283376-293376 GCF_003789085.1 Penaeus vannamei
TTATTGTGTATTGTCACTATTGTCATCATCGTTGTTGTCGTCATCATCATCATCATTATTATTATCACTGTCATCACAGTTATCCTCAGTTATGAGTCATTCTTGATACTGTTATTATTTTTTGTCATTATCATTATTTTGATTGTTATTTCTGTTATTATTATTGTTGTTACTTTTATTATTATTGATGATTATAGTAATTATTTTATCATTATTATTATTATCATATTATTATTATTATTATTATTATCATTATATTATTATTATAATTATTATTGGTAATAATAGTATTGTCGTTAATATTATTATCATCATCATAATAATTGCTATTATCACTGTTCTCTATTATTTGGATATTTTCACTCTTATAACACTGGCATTGTGTCAGCCCATCAGAGGATATAATTTTCCTGTCCTGCCCATTGTCATACGCCGCGTGGTTCGCCGGCGTGTATGCGACGCTGACATCCGTGTCACTGTCAAAGGAAAGTGTCATATGCCAGTCGAGGCTCACTTTCTAGGCGAGCGTTGAAATCTCCCCCTCCCCCCTCCCTGACACGTATTAGGTGGGGGGGGGAGGGGAAGGAGGGGGGGTCGTGTTTCATGTGATGATGTACATGTAATTTTCTTGATTTTTAGGGAGAGATGTAATGGGTTATCGATTTTATTTTTTTATTTTTTTTTTTGCGTATGTAGCTTTCTAAAAGAGGGTCTTTTGTGCGTGTGCGTGCGTGCGTGTAAGTGTATGTAAGGGCTTGTGCATTGTGTGTGTGTGTGTGTGTGTATGTTTGTACTTGTGTGTGCATGTGTATGAGTGTATGTGTGTACGAGTGTGTATGTATGTTTACACGTCTGTGCGTGTGTATACGAGTGTATGTGAGTAAACGTGTGTATGTATGTACGTATGTCTCCATATGTATACGAGTGTATGTGTTCGAGTATGTATGTATGTGTACATGTGTGTGCGTGTGTATACGAGTGTATGTGAGTAAACGTGTGTATGTATGTGCGTGTGTATCCATATGTATACGAGTGTATGTGCGTACGAGTGTGTATGTATGTGTACATGTGTGTGCATGTGTATACGAGTGTATGTGTGTAAACGTGTGTATGTATGTACGTGTGTATCCATATGTATACGAGTGTATGTGTTCGAGTACATGTGTGTGCGTGTGTGTACGTGTGTGTACGTGGGGGTTCCATATCCCGACCCGGCCCCGTCCGCTCCCGCCATTCGCCTTGTCCCGAGTGAGGCTGGGATCGGCGAGGCACTCCGTTTTCTATGCGGTTGTGCAGGCGAGGGGGTAACTCTCTTATTCTCCTGTTTTTGTTTTGTTTTTTCGTTTGGATACTTTGGTTGGTTAGAGGACTGTGTTTTGGGGGTTATTGTATTGTCGTTATCCTTGTTTGGTTTATTTTTTTGATTGTTGAGTTGTTTTTGTTATTTTCTCTTTTGACGTTTTGTTGTTTGGGTGAATGCGTTATCTTTAATCGTATTTTTTTTATTGATTTCTAGTTTTGTTATTTTATATTTTGGTATTTTTATAGTCTTGTGGTTTCGATAATCATCTTTATTCTGGGTTTTTATCATCCACTTTTTCCCAATTACAGTACTATGATAACTATTTTTTTTAATCGTTATTCACATTATATTTAGATAATTTCTTTGATAAGTCTCTAGGCAGACGAGTCCCATTCACTGTTATTGCGATGCCTTAGAGATGACTGAGGACCGAGTCTGGGTTTTGTGGGCGGGAGAAGAGCCGCAAAATGCCAAATGCCAGGGTTGGGCGGAGTCCCTTGGTGGGGTGGGGGTGGAGGAGGGAGGTGGGGGTGGGTAGGTGGAGGGAGTAGGTGGTGGAGGAGGAGGTAGGGGACGTGAGGAGGAGAGGGATGGAGGGACGTAGGGGGTGGAAGGGTGGGAGGCAGGGTGGATGGAGAGGAGGAGGAGGAGGGAGATGGAGGGACGTAGGGGTGGAAGGTGGAGCCAGGGTGGGTGGAGAGGAGGAGGAGGGAGGCAGGGAGGTGTGAGGTTCGTGGGTCAGTCAAGGCCAGGCATCCCCAGTCACGGAACCCTTGCTCTCGCGGCCACCGTGCAGCTGCGACCGGCAACACGACACTGTCTTGAGGGCGGGGGACGTGGATCGGCGGTGGAGGCGTGTGTCGTGGCTTGTGTTAGTCTTTTCTTTCTTTCTTGTTTTTTTTTGTGGGGAGATCGTTTATTATTTTTTCACGAATGGATTGTATTTTTTTTTTCTGTAATTGTCGTGGTTATTTTTGTTGTGGCTGTTGCTAGTGATGGTGGTGTTATTGTTGTTGTTGTTTTTCTTATTCTTGTTGTTGTTTTTGTTATTGTTGCTATTGCTGTTTTGTTACTGTTGCTGTTTTTGTTATTGTTGCTGTTTTTCTTATTGTTGCTGTTGCTGTTTTTGTTATTGTTGTTGGTGATGCATAACAGTATCTCCGGTGAGTGTTGTTGGCGATGTTCCTGTTATTACGATGAAGACAACGGCTTGGTCTTCTTTATTTATGGATACAGTTAACATTTATATATTTCTAAAAATCTGGAAGAATTTTTTAGACGTAATTAACACGGGCGTTCGCGTGAGAGGCTCGCTGGTCAGCCCACCGGTCTCCTCTGTCGCCGGCCGTGCAACCCTTAACGAGGCGAGCTGCAAGGGCGATCTCCCACCGCAGAATGGGCACTTATGAGCTTTATGGCTACGTTAGCGAGAGGGCCCCGTCGCCTGGCCTCTCGGACGCGCCTCTCCTTGGCCGCGGGAGCAAGGGGTGTGTGTGCTTAATAACGGTGTGGACGTGGACGTGGACTGGGCGTGCGAGGGGACTGCAGCGTTGGAGGGGGGGTGGGGGTGGGTGGGAGCAGGACCGGGAGGGGGGGGGGGGCAGGACCGGGCTGGGGGTGGGTGGGAGGGAGGGAGGGAGACGGGTGTATTTGGGGAAGTTTTTGAATGGGGATTGCGTCTATAAGGAGGGAGGGGGCGGGTGTATTTGGGAAAGTTATGGAATGAGGATTGCGTCTATAAGGAGGGGGGGGGGTCGTGCATTTAATGTTTTATTTTACAGTTATGCTATAAGTAGGAGAGAATAGTGTATTTGATTAGTTTTCTATCTTTTACATCTACAAGGAGGGTGGGTGTATTTAAAGATTTTATTTTTATTTCACAATTACACGACAAGTAAGATAGACTAGTGTATTTGATTAATATCTTTACGATTACATATAGAAGAAGGAAGGCTAATATATCTTATAAAGCTTACCCTATTACAATTCCACCTACAGAAGTAGAAAGGTATGAATGAGAACGAATATCTTCACAATACAAGAGATGTATTTGACCGGTTTCGAATATATCTTCAGAAATACATCATGTATTTCTGACGAAGATGTATTCGAAACCGGCCAAATACATCCCTTGTATTATCAAGATATTCTCACTCATACCTTTCATTCTCATTCATACCTTTCATTGTCATTCATACCTTTCTACATTTTTCAACAAGAATACGGTTCTCTTCCTGCAAATTCTTCCGACAACAGAAGGCGATAAGGACCAGGATGCGCCGAGAGGTTCGCTCCTCGCCCCTTTCGTCCCCCTTCGAGTCCCGCCGGCAGTCCCTCTCTGTTTCCCTCCGCCCGTCTCCCTCCGCCCCTCTGTCTCCCTCCTCGCTCGGGAAGGAGGGGAAGTCCCGCCGGCAGTCCCTCTCTGTTTCCCTCCGCCCGCCTCCCTCCGCCCGTCTCCCTCCGCCCGCCCGTCTCCCTCCTCGCTCGGGAAGGAGGGGAAGTCCCGTCCGCTGGGTCCTTCGCGCCCGTTAGCGTGGTTTCCTGCCCCGCCCGCCTCCTCGGCCGCGCTCCGCCCCGGGCTAACGGCTCCTGCGACGACGGCGTCTTCGGCGTCCCCGCTCTGGGATTCTGGGTTTTCGCGCGGGGAATGGAGGGGAAGGAGGAAGAGGGAGGGGAGGAGGGAGGGAGGTGTGGCGGGTGCGTGGCCTAGTTTGGGTTTTTTGATTTTGATTTTGAGGGGAGGAGGGAGGGGAGGGAAGGGGAGGTATGGCGGGTGCTTGGCCTAGTTTTGGATTTTTATTTTGATTTTGAGGGGAAGGAGGGAGGGGAGGGAGGGGGAGGTGTGGCGGGTGCGTGGCCTAGTTTGGGATTTTTGAAATTTTATTTTGAGGTGGGGGATATTTGGATTTTTTGCTTGTTTGTTTTGATATTTTGTTTGATTTCTGTAATGGTTTGTTTTGGTTTTCTTGTATTGTCTAGACTTTCTTTAGTCAAGTGTTTCTTTTTTTTCTTTTTACCATTTACTTTATTGTTATTTTTTGAAACGTTTATTTTGGTGGTTTTTTATTTTTTTCCTCGTCTTGCCGAGTCGTGGAAAGTTCGGGAAACCGGCGGAGAATGCAGCCATGACATGCATATTTTTCTTCGGTTTCCACTCGTGATGCAACGCCCAGTCCGCCGCGGTTCGCTGGCTGGCGTCGGGGCATAATCCTGACGTGTGTGAGGTCGCTTGTCTTTTTTTTTTTTTGTTTTCTTAGCAGGCGTCTTGCTCTTGTTTTCTTGGTGGTTTGTTTGTTTGTTTTGCAATGGCGATGGGCGCTTTGGGGTAATTTGTTCGGGCGAAAAGGGGTCTTGTTTTTCGGATTCAGAAGCGTTTTTTTCACCCGTTTTTAGTCATGGAGAAATCTTTTTGCGTTTGGACCCCCCTCCCCTTCCCCCTCTCCACCCCCCTCTCCGCCCCCTCCCTGTCCCCCTCTCCGCCCCCCTCCCCGTCCCCCTCTCCGCCCCCCTCCCCCTCTACGCCCCTTCTCCGCCCCCCTCTACGCCCCCCTCCCCCTCTCCGCCCCCTCTCCGACCCCCCTCCCCGTCCCCTCCACGCGCGTGCCTTTGCCCTTGCGTGGGGCGGGTTGGGGGGTCGTTCTGCCCAGGCTGCCTTTGAGCGAGGGGCAGCCTGTAGTAGCCCCCTCAAGGATGCGATGGTCGGGGAAGGGGAGGCAGAGGAAGAAAGGAGGGAGGAGAGGAAGAAAGGAGGAGAGAGAGAGACGGGCGAAGGGAGAGAGAGGGGGAGAAGTTAGATGGAGGGAGGGAGGGAGGCAAGCAGAAGGAGAGAGAGAGACAGACAGACAGAGATATGCAAGGAGAGAGAGAGAGAGAGAGAGAGAGAGAGAGAGCAACGAGGGAGGGAGGGAGGCATTAAGAGGGGGGGAGAGAGAGAGAATGAGACAGAGAGATAAGCAAGGAGGGAGGAAGGGAGGCATTAAGAGGGGAGAGAGAAAGAGAAAGAAAGAAAGAGAGAGGAGGGACGAAGGCCACTGTAGGGGCGACGTCGGCAAGAGTAGCGTGATGTCGGCAGTAGATTTACGTCGGCAGAGGTGGTTGGCCGTGAAGCCCTCCTGCGCCAGTGATGGAGCCCGGGAGAGAGGGTCCCACGGAGCTGGCGGAGGATAACCACAAATTGTTCGGGTTGGGCCGAGGGTCCGAGGGGGTCTTGGAGGCTGCTTGTGTTGCGGGAAGGAGGTGGTGTAGGGGAAGTTGTAGGGTCTCTGTTTCTCTGTTTCTCTGTTTCTCTGTTTTCTTCTTTCTTTCTTTCTTTCTTTCTTTCTCTCTTTCTCTCTTTCTCTCTTTCTCTCTCTCTCTCTCTCTCTCTCTCTCTCTCTCTCTCTCTCTCTCTCTCTGTCTCTCTCTCTCTCTCTCTCTCTCTCTCTCTCTCTCTCTCTCTCTCTCTCTCTCTCTCTCTCTTCTCTCTCTCTCTCTCTCTCTCTCTCTCTCTCTCTCTTCTTCTTATGAAAAAATGCCTCTCCCGTTTGTTTGACATTCCACGGGGGTTCGTAGAGGCTTTAAGGAATCGGTAAGGACGACCTGGAAGGGTTATTCTCGCTCCTCCGATGATCCTCGGCGTCTGAGCAAGGACTTCGCGGAGAGGAAAAACGGGATTTTTATTTTTTTTGTGTATATATATATTTTTTGCAAAGGGACGAAGGCAAACGAAGCGACGGCGGCGGCGAGGACCAGGCCGGAGGGACACCGCCGCGATGGGTAGATTAAAAAAGGGAAAAACGGGTAATCTATTAATCGGAATGAGTGTTTATTGTAGAACGACCTCGGGGATTGTGAGATTGAGACACACACACACACACGGGCCTCGCACACGCACACACACACACACACACACACACACACACACACACACACACACACACACACACACACACACACACCACACACACAACACACACACACAAAAGCCCATCTGCAGGTCCTGGAGGTTGCCCCCCTTCCTCGCCGACGGGACGCCCCCCCCCCCCCTCGCCGACGGGACGGCCGACGGGACGCCCCCCCTCGCCGACGGATCCCCCGAAGGAGCGGAGAGGAACCGGCGCCGAGGGGGCTTCGGCGACGCCCCGCATCACACGTCCCGACGTCGGTAGCCCAGCCTTTACGTAAGGAGGGCGTGTCCGTGTCCGTGTCCTTTCTTCTTTTTTCGGCGGACGTCTCGCGAGGCGCCCACTCGAGCCAGCCACACTTTTGGCGCCTTGGGACGAGCGGGACAACCTGTTTGGAGGTGAATGAGGTAAGAGGTGGAATGAGGGGGTGGGGTGGGTGGGGTGTTGGGTGGTGGGGTGGGGTGGGGGGTGAGGGAGGGAGAGGGGGAGATAAAATAGTGGCACGTGCTTATCATCAGAAATGGAGGTAGTTTTTTTTTTTCGTTTTCGATTTCGGTTCGTGTTGGAGGAGGAGAAGGAAGAAGAGGAGAAGGAGGAGGAAGATGAAGAAGATGAAAAGAGGAGGAAGAAGAAAGAAGAGGAGGAAGGAAGAAAAAGAGGAGGAGGAGGAAAGAAGAAAAAGAGGAGGAGGAGAAGAAAAAAAAGAGGAAGGAGGAAGAAGAAGGAGAAGAAAAAGAGGAGGAGGAAGAAGAAAAAGAGGAGGAAGGAAGAAGAAAAAGAGGAGGAAGAAGAAAAAGAGGAGGAAGAAGAAGAAGAAGGAGAAGAAGAAAAGAAGAAAAGAAGAAAAGGTGGCGTTGAGAGCCTAGTATAGTATTGTCACGGCGTGTTTCATCCCAACGACGCTCGAAACTCGCATGATTCGGGCGATGTTCCCCGGCCATTAGACACGAATGCCCGCCGTCGGAGCCGCCATCGAAGCGCTCTACTTTCCCCTTTCTTCGTCTTCGTCTTTCGTCTTCGTCTTCTTCCTTCTCTCACTTTCCCCCTTGCTCTTTCTCTTCGCTCTTCGCTTCGTCTCTTCTTCGTCTTGTTGGTCTTCGTCTTCTTCTTGCTCTCACTCTCTCTTCGTCTTCTCTTCGTCTTTTTCGTTTCTCCTTGCTTCGTCTTCTCTCTCACTTCCCTTGCTTCGTCTTCACGCTTTCGTCTTCTTCTTCTTCTCTCACTTCCTTTGCTTCGTTTCTTCTTCTCTCTCACTCTCCCCCTTGCTTCGTCTTCTTCTTCTTCTCACTTCCCTTTGCTTGCTTTTCTCTTCGTTTCCTTCTCTCTTTCTCTTCGTCTTCGTCCTTCGTCTTCGTCTCTTCTTCTCTCACTCTCCCCTTGCTTCGTCTTCTTCTTCTCTCACTTCCCCTTGCTTCGTCTTCTTCTTCTCTCATCTCCCCTTGCTTCGTCTTCTTCTTCTCTCACTCTCCCCCTTGCTTCGTCTTCTTCGTCTTTCTCTCCCTTGCTTCGTCTTCTTCTTCGTCTTTTCTCAGTTTCTCCCTTGCTTCGTCGTCTTCTTCTCTCACTCTCCCCCTTTCTTCGTCTTCGTCTTCGTCTTTTCTCACTCTCCCCCTTGCTTCGTCGTCTTCTTCTCTCACTTTCCCCCTTGCTTCGTCTTCGTCTTCTCTCACTCTCCCCCTTGCTTCGTCTTTTCTTCTCTCACTCTCCCCCTTGCTTCGTCTTCTTCTTCTTCTCTCACTTCCCCCTTTGCTTCGTCTTCTTCTTCTCTCACTTTCCCCCTTGCTTCGTCTTCGTCTTCGTTTCGTCTTCTCTTCGTCTTCTTCTTCTTCTTTCTCACTTTCCCCTTGCTTCGTCTTTTCTTCTCGTCACTCTCCCTTGCTTCGTCTTCTTCTTCTTCTCTCACTCTCCCTTGCTTCGTCTTTCTTCTCTCTTCCCCCTTTCTTCGTCTTTCTTCTCTTCTCTCACTTTCCCCCTTTCTTCGTCTTCGTCTCTTCTCTCTCATCTCTCCCTTGCTTCGTCTTCTTCTTCTCTCACTCTTCCCCCTTGCTTCGTCTTTCCTTCTCTCCTTTCCCCTTGCTTCGTCTTCTTCTCTCTCACTCTCCCCCTTTCTTCGTCTTTCTTTCTTCTCTCACTTTCCCCCTTGCTTCGTCTTCTTCTCTCTCACTCTCCCTTCGTCTTCTTCTTTCTCTCACTTTCCCTTGCTTTCGTCTTCTTCTTCTCTCCTTTCCCCTTCTTTCTCTTCGTCTTCTTCTCTCCTCTTTGCTTCGTCTCTCTTCTGCTTCGTCTTCTTCTCTCACTCTCCCCTTTGCTTCGTCTTCTTTTCTCTCACTTCCCCTTTCTTCGTCTTCTTCTTCTCTCACTCTCCCCCTTGCTTCGTCTTCTTCTTCTGCTTCGTCTTAGTCTTGTCTTCGTCTTCGTCTTCGTCTTCGTCTCCTTCGTCGGGGAGTCGCCAGCGTGCGTCGTCAGCGAAGGCTTCCGAGGACGAGGGAGAGCGCCTTAGTCTTCCCAGGACTTCGCCGCCGGGAGCAAAAGTCCGTCTCTTTTTCTTACGCGGAGAGAAAGTTTAATGTCCGATTTTCTCCGAAGTCCGAGGAAGGAGCTGGCGGAGGGGAGGGAGAGAACCCCAACTCCCCTATAAACTTTTTAGGGGGAATAAAGGCGTAGGGTTTGCTTCCGGCGAGTCAGACCTCGAGGATTATGAGATTGAAATACGCACGCACGAACGCACACACGCACACGCACACGCACACGCACACGCACACGCACACACACACACACAACACACACACACACACACACACACACACACACACACACAACACACACACACCACACACACACACACACACACACACAACCTCGAGGGGAATGGTCGTGAAGTCGTCCCTAAGTCGTGGAAGTCGTGGTGCTGGGAGAGTTATCCGATGTGTGTCGTCACTCGGTCGGTATTTCCCCCTCTCCTTGCTTTACCACTCCCTTCCTTTCCTGCTTTTTCTTTTCTGTGTCTCTTCCTCTCTATCCCTCTTTTTTCCTGCGTGTTTCTATCTCTGTCCCTTCCTCCTCCCTCCTTCTAGCCGTCTTTCTTTCCTCCCTTACTTTTCTCATCCTCTTTTTTTCTTTCTTTCCTCTTTCTCTCCTCTCCTCTTCCTCCTCCTCCTTCCCCACCCCTTCCCCTCCCCTCCCCTCCCCTTCCCCTTTCCTCCCCTAATCCTCCCTCCTCCTCCTCCTCCTTCACTTCCCCTTCTCCTCCTTTCCCCCTCCTCCTCCTCCTCCTTCCCCTTCCCCCCTCCCCCCCTTCCCCCCCTCCCCTCCCCTCCTCCCTCCCCTCCCCTCGATCCCCAGTAGTGCAGTAGGATCTGCATCCTGCGGTCTGAGTACCGGTGGGCAAACGCCATTAAATTTTGTGACTGCGTTGTGGCGACTTGAGTGAACGGCTCGACGACTGCCGTTGAGGGGATGCGCGTGCCGTTTCCCAGGCCTCTGTTAACGGGGTGGGATGTCCGTTCGCCGCCGTTGCTGCACAGTTAGGGTCGGTTGTAGGGGGGCTGGGTGGCTGGCGGCTCTTCGTCCTGGTGGGTGTGTTTTCGTCGCTTAGATTGACGTCTTTTGTTTAGACATGTAAACAAGCGTTGGTTTGTGTGTGAGCAAACGGGTGAATATAAACAGTCGATGGGTTCAAATGAAGACGTATGAATAGGCAAGTAGATAAACACGCAATCGTTGACAAACAAACAAAGACGAGTGAAACAAACAGGCAAACAAACGATCATTGGCTTACAAACAAAGACAAAACAAACGATGAAACAAACAAGCA
>NW_020872537.1:298376-323064 GCF_003789085.1 Penaeus vannamei
CGTGAAGCAATCAGCGGTCGCCACTCCCTCCCACCTGTCGAGTCGGTCCCAGCGCTGTCTGTCGGCTCATTAAGCTGTGCGATTTGTTTTGTGACTTCGGTGTTAAAGCGTTTAAGGTTTAATATTATTTGATATAATTATATAATACCAGGAGACGTTTAATATTATTATATGATACCAGGAGACGTTTAATATTATTAACCACCAGGAGACGAGCGTAACTCCGGGAAGATGCTTTGAGAAGGCGAAGTCGGGGAGTCGGGGGGTCGGCCTGGAGTCGGGCGGGCGAGCGCGGGAGTTTCCCCCGAAAGGTAAAAATGAGCTCCTTTCATTCCCGAAAAGTCAAGGCGGTGGCCGAAGGCTCCTGGGGCCCGTGAGCCGCGTCGCCCAACCCCGTGGGTAAATATTGGGGTCTCTCTCTTCGCCGGGGATCGAGGGAAGGACTCGGGCGGGCCGGGGAAAGCAGGGGTTTGTTTACGTCTCGGGGCTTCGAGGTTTCGAGGCTTCACGGGCGGGACGAAGCACTTGCGAATCAATTGCTTCTCTCTCCGTCGACGAATTTCGCTTTCAGTCGGGGAGTTGGAGTCGAGACAAAGAGAGCGGCGGGGAGAGTACGCCTGGCAGATGGCTGATGGCAGGTGGCAGGTGGCAGGCGGCAGGTGGCAGAGGCGTGTGATGGGGCGGGCGCCACACGCCGGCCGCGGGAGGGAAGGTCCGGCGCGGGTCTGCGGTTCGGTCGTTATGAACCTCGGCTTCGTCCTTTGTCTCGGAGGGCTTGGGGGAGCAGGAGGAAGGAAGCGAAGGGGGGGGGGAGGGAAAGGGGATAATGAGAGAAAGCAAAAGAGAGAGATGAAAGAGAGGCGTTGGAGGGGGCTTCTCTCGGGACGCCGGCACGAGACACGCCCACTTCGTTACTCCGGGGAAGTTGTGAAGAGACGAAGGTCCTGCTCCTGAGGGCCACGAGGCCGAGGGTGGGCGAGGGCGCGCGTTGTCCCGGGCCGAGAGTCGGGGGGGGGGGGGAAGCCGATCGCCGAAAGAAATATTTTTGTTCAACGCAAACAGGAATAGAGGACGTGATGGTTTATTTTTTATTGTATTATGTATATATGTGTCCGTTTTTAATGTATATTGTTGGTGTGTGTGTGTGTGTGTGTGTGTGGCATGGGATATAAACATTGATGTGGCTTCGGGCAGTGAATGTAAGTCGTTATGAGTCCGGCTGCGAAGAATTCTCTCCGGGGGGGGGGGGGGCGAGCATGTGATCCGCATACGATTAGCGGACTCAGTCACCTTGACCCAGGGGGGCGGGGCTGCCGTCGGCTCCTCCCCGTGACATGTGGCCTTGGACCGTTTGGACGTGTTTTTTTTTTTTTTCTTGTTATTGTTATTTTTTTTATTTTATTGTTTTGGTTATTGATTTCGGTCGCTGGGTTGTGGCGTTGGGGTTGAGGAATGAGGATTAGCGGAGGGGTTGGGCGCGTGGCCTTGGGGGGGGGGTCTGATTTGAATATGTTGGGGCATTCTGGTTTTGTCTCGTTCGCTCACTCACACGCACATGGCACATGCAAACACAAATACACATGCGCGCACAAGCACACGCACACACACACACACACACACACAACACACACACACACACACACACCACACACACACACACACACACACACATACACACACACACACACACACACACACACACCACACACACACACACACACGCACACACACACACACACCACACACACACACACACACACACAATACAAATACACATGCATACGTATAAACACACACATACGCATACAAAGACACAAATGCATATACATACATACGCATACATACACATATCACGAACACGCAGACACCCATAAAATAAAAGCTAAAAAGAAAAAGAAAGAAAAAATAAAGATCAATTATTTTTTTTTTTTACTTTGCGCTTCAACAGAGCAGTTCGAGACGAAATCCCGAACATCGCGAATAAAAAAATAACGGTAACCTGGAATCCCTCCTCCATTCTGCATTTTCTCTTCTCCGTAAGTTGATAATAATCCCACTAAAGCAAGATGACGGAGAGATCTTATCTTACGAGAGCCAACTGTCCGACTTTTCGCGTTCCAGCCATTTTGTGGACGGACTCGAAGCCGAAGTCAAGGTCTGTGGAAGGCCGGCGGGGGCTCCGGACGCGGGCCATCGTGATAAGTGGCTTCCGGTGTTCCTGTTGGAGGGAGGGGGGGGGGGGGAGGGGGAAGGGAGAGGGGGGGTTGTGCTTTCTTTGTTGCGCACTTCCAGGGCTCTTTGTCTACGCTCTTTCTCGGGTTTTCGTGGCTTTATCTTCGTCTCTGTGTGTTGTTTCGTCTTCGTCTTTGTAGGTAGGGTGGCAGGTCACGTGACTCCGGGTAGGGTTTTGTTTTTTCGTTTTTTATTGTGTGGGTGGGTGGATGTGTGGTGTGTGTGTGTGTGTGCGTGTGCGTGTGCGTGTGTGCGTGTGTGTGTGTGTGTGTGTGTGTGTGTGTGTGTGTGTGTGTGTGTGTGTGAGCGTGTGATCGTGTACGTTGAGTGAGTGTGTGAGTCGTGTGTCTTTGTGTGTACGTGTGTGGGAATGTTATTAAGAGGTACAGGTAACCGAGTGTCTGTGGGGCGGGGGAAGGGGGGGGGGGTGGCAGAGGGGCGGTGGGGACAGGTGTGGATCCCGCCAGGTGCTCCTCTCGCGCCGCGCGGATTCTGGTCGGATAAGCGGTCGGATAAGTTTATGTGCAGTTGACAGGGGTCTTGGAGGAATTATTGGGTAGTTTTCTGTTCGATGAATGGGGCTTGGGTTGACGGCTGGATATCGGGTGTTGCTTAGAAAGTGGCTGTCGCTTGTCCTTCTCTCCCCCCCCCTGCTCTCACCTTTTCTTTCTCTTCTTCTTCTCCTTTCCACCGTGACCGCCGTCTCTTTGTCTTCCACTTTAAACTCTGCCTCCTCCCCTTCTTCCTTTTCTTCCTCCCATCCACCTCTTCCTGCTGCTCTTCTTCTTCTTCTTCTTCTTCTTCTTCTTCTTTTTCTTTTCTTCTCTTCTTTCTCTTCTCTTCTTCTTCTCTTCTCTTCTTCTCTCCCTCTCTCTCTCCTCTCTTCCTCTCCTCTCTCTCCTCTCCTCTCCTCTCCCTCTCCTCCTCTCCTCTCTTCCTCTCTCTCCTCTTCCTCTCCTTCTCCTCCTTCCCCTCCCTCCCCTTCCTCTCTCTCCTCCTCATCTCCCCTCTCCTCTCATCCTCCCCCCTCTCCTCTCCTCCCCCCTCCTTCCTCCCCCCCCCCTCCTCCTCCTCTCGAGCGAGCGCCGTCTGTCTCACGAAGCCGCAGGAGCCAAAGGTTATCCGAGTGAGCGTCTGACCCCTGAGCCGAGGCGGGGAAGGGCGAGGGGGCAGGAAGGGAGAGAGGGAGGAGAGAGGGAGAGAGAGAGGAAGGAGGGAGGGCGGGAGGTGGAAGGTAGGGAGGGAGGGAGGGAGGTGAGGAAGGGGGGTCGTCGACTCTTTACTCCAGTTTTGTTTCCCTTCACGGACCTTCCCCCGCCGGTTCCCTCGGGGTCCCCCTGGGGCGCGCTCTCTCCGTCGGGCGTCGCATTGTTCGGCCGCCTCCGTGGGCGCTCTCCCCGGTGACGCCGCGCCGGAAGATTCGTCGGCCGAAGGAAAGGCGTCACCGTAAGCGAGATCCGATGGCGACGTCGGGACCCGTCTGTCGGGGGGACTCCTGCCTCGCCGCGTCCCCTGGCTCGGGCGGGTTCCTCCCTTGCTCCGTGGGCGAGGGGCGGGCTCGTTGCTCTGGCGTTGTGGCGTTCGAGGGTTGGGCTTGCGAAGGCGCGGGCGTGCGGAGGAGGACGTCTCTGAGGTCGACGATGAACGCTGAAGTGAAGAGGAAAGATGTCGAGGCCGGTCGACGAGCGCGTCCGTGAAATATTAAAATTGCTGGAATCGCCCGGTAATTAATCGCTGCTTTGGGAAACTGAAGGCCGCCGGAAGTTGACCTTGCAGCTGCAGGACAAGCACTGGCACGACCTGTCTGTCCGGACGCGCTCGGGGAGCTCTTGAGTGTCTGTTGCACGCAGCTGGGACCGGGCGGCCGCTTCCTCGAATGCCCAGAAATGACTTGCCTGTTGCGAGGTAAGCGTCACCCTGTGGTCACCGAACACGACCTGAGATCACGTGATGCGCTGGCCGCCCGTGTGACCTCGGGGTGTTAGTGTTATGATTATTACAGGTGTGCTTTGGGCCGGAAGAGCTGGCGAAGTGTCACCGGGAAGGTTATGTGCGGCGGCGCCAGTGGTCGGCCCTCTGCTTCCGGGGGCGGGGGGCGGGGGGGGGGGGAGCGGGGCACGGCTGCGGGGGACCTGCCGCTCGGGTCTTCCTTAGTTGGTTATTCTGATGGTTGTTTAATCATTTAATTGCGTGTGTGTGTTTGAGAATGTACGTGTCTTTGTGTGTGTGAAAAAGAATGTACGTGTATTTGTGTGTGTGTATGTGAATGTACGTGTCTTTGTGTGTGTGTGTGTGTGTGTGTGAATGTACGTGTCTTTGTGGTGTGTACACAATATATGCATGTTTATTGTATACAGGAGTCGTCCTTCTTTGATTTCCATACCCACTAGTTCCCCCTCGTGGACTGGAGACAGAATACAGTGTTCACTTGGCCATTCACCATATCCAACACGCTGCCCTGGGATGCCACGGGGAGTAAAACAAAAAGATAATTCCTTCCTTTAACATTCCACTTGTAGGCCGCGCGGTTAATGTATTTTTTTCTCGTTAGGCCTTAGAGAACACACAAAAGGCTGGTAATGTATTGGAGGGTTTTTAAGCGACGTAGAGATAACGCCAAGGAGAGATGCTGGGCGATAAGAGAGCGGAAGAGAGAGAGAAAAATGTCCGTTATGAGAGTTATTTTGGGGGCCTTTTGAGAACAGTCGGGTTCATGAGTTGCGTTTCCTCGTTAGGGGGAGCAGGATCATGAACGTTCAGTTGGGCGGAATGTAGTGCGAAACGTTCAGGCGATTTAAGTGTATTTTCTAATTTGCATTTTGCCAGCGGGGTGGGGGTGGGGGGGGGGAAGAGAGGGGAGGGATGCCAACCCCCATCCCGCGGGTGCTTCGCTCGTCACATCCCGGCGCCCGCAGCCATGACATAGATTCGGGAGTCATCGGCAGCCCCGCTTGCGTTCTGCGACGGCGGCGGAGCGACCACGGAGAGGGACGTCGGCGCTGGCGTGAGGGTCCGCAGTTCCGCCGATCGCGCCTGGACGTCGGCGGTCCTCAGGGTCAGGGAAGGCCGCGTCATCAGAACCTGTCTCTGAAGGCCGGTCGGCGCTTCGTCCAGGCTTATCGGGGAGGCTGTGCTCCCGCGGTCGGCTGCGGGGGCCGCGCCTCCCTTTTTATGCGCGGAATAACACAACCTTTGTCGGGGCTTCTGGCGTTCCGGGTTCGGGGGAATCCGGACATTTGGACATGCGGGCCTTGCTGGGCTGTCTTCCGTCGGGGTCATGCCGGGCCTTCGCTGGGCTGTCTTCCGTCGGGTCGTCTCGGTGGCGCTGCGAGCCGGCGCGGTGCAATGGCTCGAAATTGCACGTGATAGATAGAGATGAGGCGGTTATGCGGGATGATGGGAGTTCAAGAACGCCATCTGTCGGAAATGGCCGTCGGTTGCCGGGAAAGACGGGAATCGGAGCGCAAACAAAGCCTTCGTTTTTTTTCTTTATTTATTTATTTTTTAGCTATGGTTTCTGGCAAGCCACTCTTTCTTCCGTCATCCGTGAGCTTCCAGATGTTGTTTTTCCTGTAATGCATTTTTCCCGCTTTCCTCTCGCGCGCAGCCCGAACCGCGGCTGTTTGCGAAGGGTACACGTTCCCGCCTCGGTATGCCGGCCGCGCGTACCCTGGCCGCTGACGTAAACATGTTGCTATGTCCGCGGCATTACGTAAGGACTTACCACGACAGAATTAAATGCTGAGAAACTTTCGCGAGGACTTCCTTGGGGCGATTTGTGCAAGATCGACCTCCAAGCGGCAGGTAAATACTCCCCCCCCCCCCCTCCCCCCGCCGGAGGGTCAAAGTCATTCCACGGCAGTTTGCGCAGCCATTGCCTCGCGAGGGATGTCGGGGGCGAGGGCGACCCTAGCAGCCCCCGCGGTAAGGGTCGTTTCGGCGCCGCCCGCATTCCGGGGACCATGACCGAGATTCGCCTCCGATGAATCACTGGAGCGGTTCGCAAGCGCTTGTTTGCCTCCGTCTGCCTCCGCTGCCTCGGCCTCTTCCGCGTGCGGGCGCGGGGGAGCGGACCCGGGGAGGAAGCGCAGCGCGGCAGGGGCGGGGAGAGTTTTTTTTTTTCTCTTTTTTACGAGTCGGACCCTCGCTGGAGATAAGAGCTCGAGGCGTGATTAATTCATGGGTTCATTCCACCCTCAAGTTCCTGCGCGTCCTTCCAGCGCACCAGGAAGTCCTTGGCCAGAGGGCTCCCCGGGCCGCCCCAGCCGCCGCCCGCCCGTGCTTGGTCCCCCCGGGAGACGGAGGGAGGGAGGCGTCGGGGCGGACTTCTCGCCGAGGAAGCTGTCATTATCGACGGACTCGGAAGCACAGAACAGAAGTGCCAATCATTTCTTCGCCTTGCCCTTCGTGGTTATCAGTCGGTCCCGAGGCGATGGGGATCAGTAATGGGTGGTTTTCAGATCGATGGAGACGTGTGAACTTCGCCTTACGCGCTTTGTATCATCTGTAAGTAGCGCTTTATGAGGACGCTTTGTGGGCGGAAGATGCAAAAGCTCCTATTGCTATGTTTTGCGGCTTAAAGGTTTACGACTGCTTGTATCGAGTGGGAAGAGCTCAGGCGCCCTCGCGATGGGCGGGGCGGGCGGGGTGGCCGGCGGTCGACGCGGCACGAAGTTTAGTGTTTAGTAACAAACACGTTTTCCTGATGGGCGCGTCTTGCCTGGGGGGCTTCTGGCTGCCTGCTCGCTCGGGAGGAAGCAGGAGGAGCCCTTGCGTGGCTTCCTGCGCCTTGCACGGGGCGGGCGGCGGTTGGAGGCGAGGGAAGGGAGGGAGGAAGGAAGGAAGGAGGGAGGGAGGGAAGGGAGGGAAGGGAAGGAAGGAGGGAGGAGAAAGGAAGGAAGGGAGGAGGGAGGGAAAGGAAGGAAGAGAAGACGAGAGGGAGAGAGGAAGAAGTTGATGATGATGTGCTCTTTTCGCACTTTATCGCCTTCTTTCAATTTCCTCCAGTATGGAAAGAATCCGGCCTCGATGCAGGCGAAACCTTGGAAGAAATGTCAGATCTTGCGCGCTGTGGAGGCGACCGGGGGCTTCGAACGCGCCCCCCGTGGCAGAGCGCAGCGAAGGGGACTAATGAGCGGGTTTCGGGCGGGCGGCGGGCGTGACGCGACGCCCACGCGGGAGGAGTAACGGAAGGCGCGGGCGGGACGGAGGGCGGCGCTCGCTCTCCGGCCCAGGGCGTTCGGGATTTGGCGCCGCTGATGTCAAGATGTTTGATCTCAAGGGTTTAATTCTTTGGTCAATGGTAGGATGCGATCTGGCGATAAATTTGGATTCTTTTAGCCATCTTTAGCGTGGGTGGCGATGGGCGTTGCTTTAAAAGGAGGAAAAAGGGCTGCTGTTTGGGATCCCGTGACGCGACGCAACCCCCGCCAGCGCGTTACGGCTGCAGACGTGGCGGTGATAATGCCCGTGTTGAGTATGACGGAATCTGCGTTTTTTTTTACGAAGTATAACGTCACGTTGGCGTAAGAAATCGTTTCCACATTCGATTTCGGTGTAAAAATGCGTGTGGTTTGGGCGCGGGTTTTAGATCTTTGGAATGGAAGCATTTATATGTAAAATGCTTGTCGAATCTTCAATACAAAAATATGATTTGAGTCACACTGTATATTAATGTTTTTTTTTTCTCCGTTGCAGTGCCACTCACAACAAGAGGATGAAGGAGCAGGTGGCCTTGGAACTCCAGTTTGTCAACAGCAACCTGCAGCTCCTCAAGGAACAGCTCGCGGAATTGAACAGCTCCGTGGAGGTCTACCAGGGCACGCAGTAAGTGTGCTGCGCCGTCAGCTGTTTGTGAATCAGTTGCTTTGGCTCTGATTAAGTTTTTTTTATGAACTAATTACGCTGATATTAAATTTTTTTGTATGAATTAATTTGCGTTGATGTTTTTTATTTTTTAGACATTAATTACGTTGGCATTGGTTATTTTCTCTAATTAATTAATTATATTGGCATTCAATAAGGGGGGTTGTATTTTAATTACATTCGCAACAAAGTTGAGAATCGAATCTTATCAGCTGGGATTTCGGGGAATAATTTAGTCTAGTTAAGATTTGGGATTATATGTTTTTTTTTATTAATTTGTTTGTTTATTCTTTCCGTTGTTAAGATTTGGGATTATGTTTTTTTAAATTCATTTGTTTGTTTGTTCTTTCCAGTTGTTAAGATTTGGGATTGTATGTGTTTGTTTATTCATTCATTTGTTTATTTTTTCCAGGTCGAAAGGTAACATCCCCATGATTCCTTTGGGGCTGAAGGAGACGAAGGAGATCGACTTCAGAGAGCCGTTCAAGGTGGGTTCGGGGAGTGTCAGGTCGTTTCGGTGATGTTATATTTCGGTGATGAAAATATCTGTTGTTAATGTGCTATATATTTATATTTGTTTGTTAGTATGATGTGTGGTGTTAGTACCTGTTTCTTTGTGTGTTCATATTTGCTGACTCTCTCCCCCATGCATTCTCTCCATCTATCTCTCTCTCTCTCTCTCTCTCTCTTCTCTCTCTTCTCTCTCTCCTCTCTCTCTCTCTCTCTCTCTCTCTCTCTCTCTCTCTCTCTCTCTCTCTCTCTCTCTCTCTCTCTCTCTCTCTCTCTCTCTCTCTCTCCTCTCTCTCTCCTCTCTCCCTCTCTCCCTCTCTCCCTCTCTCCCTCTCTCCCTCCCTCCCTCCCTCCCTCCCTCCTCCTCTCTTTCCTCTCCTCTCCTCACCTTTCCCCTCCCCTGCCTCCCCCCTCACACACTCACATTTGAATAGGGTGTCATAATCTTTATTACATTTTACCAATTGCGTTTTATCTTCCCACAGGATTTCATACTAGAGCACTACAGCGAGGAGCCAGACAAGTACGATGAGCCAATCACAGAGTTCATGGACCTTAGAGGGGTAAGTGTGAGGAATACGAAAAATAAAACGTGTTTGTGTGTGTTTCTTCATTCTTGTGAGTGTGTCTGTATGGCCGTATTAGGCGCCTTGTTTACCGGTATCTTGGAAGCGAGAGGGTTTGTAGAATATTACTTATATATAAGTGTCAGGCAAGTTCGTGTTTTTTTTATAGATAAGGAAAGGGAAATGTAAAAGTTGATTAGCTGAATTTCAGAAATAGTTGCTTAGCAGTGATCACATTTCCTTGCGTTCCAGGCCATGCGAACCCCGGAGCGAGACGATTCGGGAGTGGGCCTTCTCTTCGAATACTTCAATCAGCTCTATTTCATCGACAGAAGATTCTTTCCCCCGGACCGCTCGCTTGGCATTTACTTCGAGTGGTAAGTTGGTCGCAGTAAGTCTTGCGTAACATGTGAATAGCGATCCATTTGAAGTAGGGTGTGTTTTGGTTGATAAAGATGATTTTTAGGGAATATTTGTAAAACCTCGGTCTTGTTTTGCAGGTATGACTCGCTGACAGGCACCCCGAGCTGCCAGAGAACGGTGGCCTTCGAGAAAGCGTGCGTCCTCTTCAACCTCGGCGCCCTGTACACGCAGCTGGGAGCTCGCCACGACAGGACCTCGGCGGCAGGACTCGACGCGGCCGTCAACAACTTCCTCCGGGCGGCGGGGATGTTCCGCTACCTGCATGACACCTTCACCAACGCCCCCTCCAAGGACCTGAGCCCGGAGATCCTCGACATGCTCATTCATCTCATGCTGGTACGTTCTAATGTGTTTCGTGCTTGTCTTTAGGTCCAGTGTGTGGGAGGATCGTCGGACATTCGATCGTGAATGCTTGCGAGTAATGCCGTGTTTCATGTGCTTTCTCCCTCGCCAGGCTCAAGCACGAGAGTGTCTCCACGAGAAAGCCCTGCTTGGCCACAGCGAGGATTTCGAAACCGTGGTGGAACTGTCACAAGAGGCAGCCAACGTTGCTCAAGAGTATGCGCAGGTATGCAGTTTTGGAATTTTCATACCGGTTGTATATCGTGGGAGATGGATGTGTTCATTATAAAAAATCAGTGTCATATGAGTTATTGTACCATAGAACTAGTACTCCATGAAGCACTTTTGATGAAAAAGACAGATTTCATTAACGAAAGTGCATTGGTTGATTATATGGTAGTTTTCTGTAACTTCAACCTTGTAAGCTCTATGCATGTCAGAGAAATCTCTTAACGCCTCCGTGTTTCCCTTGCAGGTGCTGAAAACCATATCAGACCCAGCAGTGAAAGGCTACGTTCCAGCTTCGTGGATAAGCTTAGTTCACATCAAGGCTGACTACTACCGCGCTTGTTCCCACTACCACATAGCCGAAGCGCTGCTCACCCTCCCGTGCAGCATCAAAGAGGAGGAACACATAGGGATGAGAGTCCGCGAGGCTTTGCAGTATTTCCATCTTCAGCCATCGAATAACACCACAACCATTGATATTACTGTCCCAAGCTGCCGGAGAGAACGCACCATCCTCGGTATGTATCGTTCCCCCTTCATGGTTCATCATCCGTTTAAGAAATATATAATAATGACTTGAAATTTTACCAATACCAGTCACTTACCATTTTAATTATCCCCTTATTTTTAACAAGGAAAGTCAGTTTGTAAATTATATTGACTGACTCCCTGTTGATACGCTTGCTAGCAAATATATTATTAATTTTCCACATTCGTATGTTCCCAAGGTCTGGCTCATTGTCGTGAGGCAGTTTTAGTTCACGAGGAGGCAATGCGGCAACACAGGATGTGTCGAGACCTCAAAAAGAAGTCGGTCCTCGCAGAAGTCTTGCAGATTGGCCATGAAACAGCTGTCCACCTCCTTGACCTCTATGTGGAGGAGGAAGATCTTCTGAACATACTTGATCCGCCACCAATATCACGTGAGTTATTTAGTACATGCCTACATGAATGAACATGCACATATGTATGTACATATATATTCACAAACAAATGCAGTAAACATTTGTTTATACGTTTAAAGTGTTGAGAAAACTAATATTAAATCTCTCTTTCCAACAGCGGCAACCAAAGTACAGCTTTCCCTGACTACCCCAGACTTTTCCCAACACCGGGTAGAAGACCTGTTCAAACTCCTGGGACCCGTTGCTGTATTCTCAGCCAAGCACCAGTGGTCAGCACCTCGACCTATTAAGCTGACAAGAACTCCCACTCAAGGTTTTGGGTTCTCAGTGAGAGGCGATGCTCCTGTCGTTATAGCTGGCGTTGACAGGAATAGTTTGGCAGAGGTAAACACGCCATACTTGCAGTGCATTGTGAATGATAGAACCTAGAGGAACACAACAGACAGTCATATTGAGAATGATTGACTCAAGAGAAACAAAATGGATAAAGTCTTGGATTACATTCGTCTCTCTTCCTCTATAGTATATTCAATTCTTTTCTTAACAAAATATCATCTTTCAGAGAGCTGGAATCAATGAAGGAGACCTTGTGGTGTGCATTGGAACCCGTGATGTGAAATGGATGCCACATGATGAGGTTGTTGGGCTTATTCGTGAAGCTGGAAACACACTCAACCTCACTCTCGTCACTCCATGTGATAAGACCTATTACAAATTACCTAAAGTAAGTATATTGAATGTGATGAATAAAGGAGTTTCAGCAACACATGCTTCTATTTTTTTTTTTTATCCCTTTAGTTATATATAGTTACTGTATATAGTTGCTAATGGTGATAAGATTTATTAATTTAAATTCTATCATCTAAATCCCTTTAATCCATTACTTATTTTAATGATACGGTTATCCATGATTATAAATATTGTCTGTTTCCAGAAACACTGTTAATACTATCTTTATCATTGCAGAGCAAGAGTCTCAAGGACATCTCTCCACATTCTACCACGAGTAGCAGCAGTGGAGTCAGTAGTACAGGCAGCAGCAGTGGCAGCAGCAATAGCAGTACCAGCAGCAATAGCAGTCACTATGGTTCTGTCAATAGTTCTACTATTTCAAATTCACGAGATAAAGACAAGCGAAACAGTTGGAATCCTTTCAAGCGTTCATCTTCTCGAGACAAGCTTAAAGCAGACTCCCTTATTGATTGCAATGTTATTTTGCGATAAGTTCTTCAAATTGCCTTTTCATTTTGAAGTATTCAGTCTTTTTAACGGTTTCTTTTCCTCTTCATATAAACTTGTTTTAAGGTATCAGGTACTCAACAAAATCAGTATTATTTCAGAGAAATGGACCGTGGTTACATTTCCTTTATAATTTGGAGTAAAGATTAAATATGCAGTACATCAAAATACAATCAAAGGAAAATCTGAAGCATAATAAATCATGTAACGTACACACTGAAATAAATGATTGAAATTTACTGTACATAGATAAATATTAATTACTGTTCGACTTACCTGATGTCTGAAGTGGCTATAACTATTTTTGAAAATGTCTGAGGAGTAATATCTTCACTATATGTCGTTACAGTAGGTTTCCCAAAATAACTTTATCTGAGCACATTGACAAGTAAAAGTAGCCTGTAAATTGTATGGTGTGTCCAGTCATATATTTTGAATATAATTATGCTTTAGCTGAAGTATATATAATACATTATTTGGACAGTATTCCTAAAGCTAATGTATCTAGCATACATAGTATGAAATACTTTTTTCAAGCATGTTAAGACTTATATTCACAAAGAAATAAGCCTATAGATTTCATTTTAGAAAAACGTTTAAGACTGATGTTCCCTATAGTGGCAAATCTTAGAGAGGCTTTTGTAAAGATTTGAATGGGGGATTACAAGATATGTGGTTTTATCACATGAGTTCATTGTTTCACATTTATGGGTTAAGCAGTTTTCCCAAGGAACATTTACATATGCAAGTACTGTATACCAGTTAGAAATAATTGTCTGCATAAAAGGTGGCATTAGGACACATTGTAAAAGATTGTAGTAGTCAGTGGACATATCTGTGTGTTTGATGCATTTTTTACTAAAGACGTATTTTGTTAGTTTTCCTTAAAGTTTTATCTTATTTATGGAAAAATAAGATGAGAATGAGCTACATTTTCATAATATATAAAATATATATCCTTTTATTAGCCTTTACACCTTGTCTTCCTTTGTAAATACAGTATTTACATTTCTTGCTTATCTTTGTATGTAATTGTGTATATAAGTGTACATTTGCTGTATATGCAAAATACTTTTGTTTTATATGTATAATGTGTTAATTTGAATCCCAGGATTGTTACCTTCTCAGCTAAAAAGATGGTTCATTGTAATATTTACTAAATTATTTCCCATTATTATCCTGAGTTATTATACAGAAACTTTTGAGTGGAAATACCTTGTATGTAATCCAGTATGTACATAATATTAAAGAGCTAATAAATATGTTTTTATACTTTACCCACAAAATGCAAAAAAGTATATTTTTACTCAAATATAAACAAAACAATAAAAACAAGACTTTATTGAAAAAAAAAAGTTTTCATGCATAAAAATATACCTTCTATGACACTAGAAGAAATAAACAGTTCAGTGTTATTAAAAATATGCTCGAACAGCAATCTTCTAGCGACCATATGAAAAACAGCTCAAAAACAAATATAAAAGAAATTAACCTAATATCACTGTTTGCCAAGGCAACACTCAATAGCACCATAGAATCAAAATGCTTCATTATTCATTCATTCTGCTGCACAGAATTGTATCCACAAATAAAAATCAATAATAATCTTACTAATTCAACTGATTCCTAACTGAAAGTACAATATGACAATATCGCACACATTGTCTTTATAATTTTCCATAACTAAAAAATTACAAAAAATGCTAACTCATCATATGCAAATGACTAGTTCAAAATCTTTCCCTGTCTCTCTCTCAGCAGGATGTGGCAAAAACTTAAATTCATGAGTACTGATCCAAAAATACAAAAACAAAATGCAGATTATTTCCTTTCAAATGTCTAAACATGTCAGGTAAAGGAGTAAAATAGATGGATATCTAAAGAAACTGGTTTTCATGCATGTGTCAAATGAAGCCATCACAATAAAATATCTTAATGCTGTTGCTAATCAACCTATAACTACATAAAGGGGGATTAGTACTCTACTGTTCATGAATTTTTGTGTAAAAATAACACATGGTTATCATAAAATATAGTTAGAATATACATCCAGATGTAGAAAAATTTTGGCGAAAATAAGTGTATGTGCATAAACATATTGTTATGCAAAAACATTAATATATATATATACATAAATACATATACATAGAAACAAAAATATATACACAATGAATTTTATAAATAAACCATTGGTTTTATCTGAGTACTCAACTGCATTTCAATCATTTGTTAAATATGGTTTAGCAATTACAAACACAGTTACATGTGCTTAATAATCTAAACTCGTGAATATAAAACTAAAATATTTCCTACATTTAAAAAAAGTGACTGAACACAATAGTTTTTTATATACAGTTATTGGTTTCAATAATTAAAAACATCAATGCAGCAGAAGTGTCTCCTACAATCGCGATCCTTAGACCTGGGAATGTTCTGTTGTGCTGAAAAGACAAACAAAAAAAAATTTTGCTTAATTTAAACATAGCAACAAGAAAACACCATTCACACTTATTTTTATGCTTGAATTTGTTTAACTACAACAGCCTACATGATCTTTTTTGCTCCCTTAACCTCTTTAATGCCTTGATAAAAAAGTCTAACCTGGAGAGAGCTGTTTATGTAAAGAAAAGAAAAAAAAAACAAGAGCTGTTAATGTAAAAATACATAAATAATACTAACAATAATATACCTTAAATTCCTTTTAAGACATAAAAAATAGGACTTTGTTGTTGCACTCATGCCAGCTGATCATGTTAGATGCTATCACTAATACTGAAGCTTTGCAGAACTTTGCTAAGATAGACGGATAGCTAAACAGAGAGAGAGAGAGAGAGAGAGAGAGAGAGAGAGAGAGAGAGAGAGAGAGAGAGAGAGAGAGAGAGAGAGAGAGAGAGAGAGAGAGAGAGAGAGAGAGAGAGAGAGAGTGAGTGAGTGAGGTGAGTGAGTGAGTGAGTGTGAGTGAGTGAGTGAGTGAGTGAGTGAGTGAGTGAGTGAGTGAGGGTGAGTGAGGGTGTGTGTGTGTGTGTGGTGTGTGTGTGTGTGTGTGTGTGTGTGTGTGTGTGTGTGTGTGTGTGTGTTGTTGCGTGCGTGCGTGTGCGTGCGTGCGTGCGTGCGTGCGTGCGTGCGTGGTGCGTGCGTGCGTGCGTGCGTGCGTGCGTGCGTGCATGCATGCGTGTGCGTGTGCGTGTTTGTTACTACCAGACATAAATATTGGATCAATGGCATGCATAAAAAGGTAAAGGTAAGCAAAAAGAAAAAAACAAAACTATACAAATAGTTTCACATAAAACATTGTAAACTATGTATTCACAAAAAAATTTGTTAATGAATTAAACACACAAAAAATATGGATCCTTACCCATGATCAATATAGATCTTGGTTATCCTGTTGTTCCTGAAAAAGTCCAAGTGATTTCCACAGGTCTTTTTCCCTTTTCTTCTTGAAGGTTCCGATTTATTTCTAGAATCATAATTTCTATTATAATTAGAATTCTGCTGCCTTGCCCAGACAGAGTCCAGAGCATCTCGCAGATTCTTCACCCAGGGCGATCCAAAGCGACTGCTCTCTGAATCCACATCGGAAAACTGACCGGAAGAATCGCTCTTGCATCTCCCTCTTCCTACCGAACATCCAGAGTCCCAAGTGTCTCCAAAGTGAGGAGAATCTCTGTCTGTGTCAGACATACTTGAGGGCTCAGTGCTACCCAGTGATTCTTTGTATCTCTTCATGAATGTCAGACTAATTGCCGAGTCTGCAGTATCATACAGAGAGGCACATTCCCCAGAATCCTTAGGACCACATGAACCTTCTTCATCTACTGGCCTGTATATAAATGTAGCATTCAGGGACGAAGTACCAGAACTAGAATTCTCCTGGCTTCCTATTCCTGGGTCACATGGTGTTTGTGACAAAACTGTTGAAGAGCATGAATTCCTCTGTCTAAGATAACCTTTTTGTGTTGAATTCTCCGGAGTAGCACCTTCCTCAAAGCTAACTCCATCTTCCTGGTATTCCAGGCCATACACTGACAGATCTCCTAAGCTTCGAGTAGAGTCAGAGCTGCATGATGAGATGCTCGGAGAACGAATGAAGTATCCTTCTAATGATACTTTACGCACTGGTGTTTCACATGAATCTTTAGACTTGTTAGAACCCCGGAATGTAAGTGCCGGAGGTCTACTTTCTTCTGCACTTGCATGAACTGAAGGACTTGTCAGTGATGGGAATTCTGTTGGATATTCATAAGTTATACTTGTCCTCGATGGAGTAGAGTCTTCACTACCTTCATCCATGTATTCGTATTCTTGATCATGCACTTCATTCAGAACAGCATCTTGGTCATCATCCAACTGACAAATAACAGCACTAAGAGGAACAAACATTTGTCCAGCATCTGAAATAAAAGTGTAAACATCAACTCAAGTACAAAATCAAAAGAGAATATTAATATACATCAATTTGTACACCATACTGTTATTCTCGTGTTCTGTGATTCCTACCTGGTGGCCAAAGTCTGATAGTTACACCCACTGGTCTGACAGGCACACATGGAGGAACATCATCATCGGCAATATCTATGCTAGTTTCCATGCTCTCTTCTGATATAACTTGGCGCTTGCTGTTCTCAGATGGATCTTGAGAAGGCCAGAAGTAACTTTTCATCTGTTTTGTGGGATACTTGTCATGCCCAAGGTACAACACAGTGCCCACATGATCTCCACGCACCAGCACACGACTCCCTGGAGGTAGTAATGCTCCTTCCCTGTAGGTGAATTCAGACATACAATAAATACACATCCTGGTCTTCTAGAAGTATTTGTATTAGAAAATAGTGACTGTAATGAAATATGCAATGTTTTGTGGGTTTAACTAATCCACATAATTCAGAACATACTCAGTTGTGAGAGCATATAAGTGGCAGTCGGGATCACTGGAGAGGTGCATACAGACTAAGCATTCACAGCCAGTAAGTGGGTGAGGAGCACATAATTCCTGAAAAAAAGAAAGCATATAATGTATAAAGAAACTTTGAAATACTAAACAACTGCATATAAAATACACTACAATCACCAAGGTCTGTATATGAGTCCCCATTAAAAATATATTCAAATTGTGTGCATCAGCAGCAAACTTTCACCCAATGTGGCTATTCCTTAACAAGCTTTTAGCCAAGGTGGACCTTCCTCCCGACACAGCATCTACCCCACCACCAGAGTCACTTGAAGGAGACTGAATTTGTGAAAAACGAATAATGTCCTGCACACATCATCTTATTTTATCATTACTAGTAGGTAATGTTGCCTATAAAACTACACTGGTGGAGGTACAGAACAAGCAGGTGCTTTCTCCTTCTTTGTTTGGCAAAAGAGATTCTACCTTTTAATTATCCTCCACAGCATCTACCCCTATCCACTTTATTTTATCATTACTAGTAGGTAGTAATGTTGCCTATAAAACTACATTTACTTTGGCAGGCCTAAAAGAAATGCTATGAGGTTTGAAATTATTTTCATATCACCTCTTAAAACCACTTATGATATTCAGAATACTGTGTAAAATATTTAGTCAATAACCTAGCCTTCAAAAGCATCACTAGAAGCATCAAATATTAAAAACCGTATGTTATTTAGTTTCAAAACTTGAACACTATTTTCTGAACACTATCACTAATAACAAAAAGAGAATAATGAAAAAGATTCCATAAAAGAAAAGGAAAAGGAAAGAAAGAAAGAAAAAGAAAGAAAGAAAGAAGAAAAGAAAAGAAAAAAGAAAAAATCATACCCCAAAATCTTGACTTTGAGAGGCACTTGGATCAGTCACAGGTGTAGTTGCCACAAACGTTTCATTCTGACTTTCTGGATACATGGTCTCTTGTTCCTGGAGTACACTAGTCAACGTCCTTGCTAAAAGCTTCACAGCATCATTCTCTGAAATTGTTAGTTGCTGTAATTAACATAATTTTTTCTGGTTTTCCTTACATGCATACATAAATAACAGAAACTGAAAAAAATCAATCTATTACCAAGTTTAATACCAATGATTAACTGGAAAAATAAAGGTAAGAGACAGAGACTTGTCATATCCTAAGCTAAGGGTCCTTAAGCTGGGTTGTAGCTTATACAAATTCTTTTTGCTCAATAATGAAATAAGAACATGCACTTTCAGGTCTTCCTTTTAAATTCAGGTAATTTTTTTTTATAATCAATTGGGTTCGTGAAGTAAGGGGAGGGCAAAACCAATTACTGGAGGGTGTGTGAAGGTAAAGAGTTTAAGAAAAGCTGTCCAAAACCCACTATATCCTTCCATATAACCATAAATAACTTTTCTACTCTCATGGATATCAATGCATTCATAGAAACATTACATGGGATAAATTCAAACCCTACCAGTATTATTACACTGCTGAATGGGCGGTTCTCTATGGATTTCAGCCACAGTCACAATGCAGGACTTTCCATGGTTCTGTTGATCCAAATTACTACTGCTGCCATTAATGCTGTTGGAACTCCAAGCTGCACCTGCTGCCTGTAATCAAAACAATAGATTTTACTTAAATGGTATATCAAATTCTGGATTCTTGCACACCTACAAAGACATTTACTTTTTGCAAATTAGAATGCTTGCATAGTATGAATAATTTCAAATGTATGAACTAAGAACCATAAAGGTTAAACATATTCAACACTGCACATGGATTTCAACAGTAAAATGATTTTGGTTTCATAATAAATCAAATTCATTACTAAATAATTGTAAAAAGACTCCATATGTGTCTGATAGTGCCATTTTCTCCCCTATAAATGAAGGAAATAGTTTATGTATTCTAATAAACCTATTTCACATAATGATATCCTAGATAATCTGTGTGTTAATCTACTGAAGTTTGATAATCAAAGTGTCTGCAATAGCATGCTCAGGTCATGAACACATCAAACTTATATTTCCTTCAAAGCTCTTAACTGATCCATCAAAACAGCATCCTATTACAGAAATACATAAGAGCTTATCATCACACCCTAAAACCAGTAAATATTCAAATTAACAATTCTGTTATAAGCTTTAAAAACTCAAAAATCTTCATCATTTTCACTTTAAGGCATGGGGAAAATACCAGTCATGTATAGACTAAACATTAATGATATAGTGTTAAATATAGTGATTCACAACCAGGATAATAATCTGAAGGATCAATTTCACAATATAACAGCCAATATCACTCCATGTTTTTCTCTTAACATTTTTTCAGGTCATGTAAACACAACATATCAATGCTATTACTAGCAAATCCTTTAAAATAATTTCTTTCCTACCTTTTTACTTGCTGTACTTCTTCTTCTCACTCTTCTCAAACTTATAGTACTATATTTTCTTCTCACAAAATTTCCAGACGAGAGGTGTCCTCCAATATTGAGACTGCGTGTTGAAGCATAGCTTTGGCCTCTGTGGAAGGCCTCTTTCCTCTCGGAGGTTTCAAAATGATTCTTGCGTATAAAGTTAGAGTTGGTTTCAGGCATACTAACACTTGATGTCCTACTTTCACCTGTTCCTCTTTGGTGAATGCCACCAAGTTTGCTCTCTTCTGTACATCTCGAAGAGTCAACAGAGCAGCTTCCTACAATATTCTGATTATCATTTTTGGCGTATTTCAGAGCACTAGTAATGAAAGCAGGAGGAGCTGAGCCACATCTCTGAGATAATGGCGACTCATGGAGACTCCGTGTGTCTGTGGTTTGACTCTGAGAAGTACTACAGTCTGTGACAGAGATGGTGGCACTGCTTGAATTCTCCAAGGAGGTTACTTGTTCTTCTAGCTCTGCCACACGCTGCTGTAACCTACAAGTTAAAAGTACAAGAAATATAGAGAGAGCCACTAATAAATTGCCTTAAATGAGCCTAACATATATGTTTTCATTAGTATGACAAAATACAAGCACTTCCAAAATATATTATAACAAAATCATTTTGCAACACAAGGCATGAACTATATTTAAGTACCTCTTCCTTTCTCTCATGATGTGTGCCACACTCGCGCAGAGAGCAACAACTCCCTGCCGAGCACCACCCACCACGAGGGAAACAGCAGCCGAAACAGTGTCATCCACTTCTTCCGCTTGAGAGCCATCTGGAAGGAAATAATTTGGCATTCTTGGTTATTTAAGAATACTCAATGAGTGAGTTTTGGCACATGTGTGTCTGTATGAGGAAGGGAAGAAGGGTGGGCAAGAAGAACAAAAAATGAAAGAGAAATGAGTAGCAGCACTAGAAGAGATAGGGTGAGGTAGCACACATTTTGGAGGATGAAGAAGTAAAAAAAAAAAAAAAAAAAGAAGAAACAGAGGAGGATGAAAAAAAGGAGAAGGAGGACGACAAGAAGTAAAATAAGAAGAGGAAGAAAAAGAAGTAAAAGAGAGAGAGGAAGTAAGTCTCAAGGAAGAGAAAATCCTTACAGACATCCATGTCATTCCCAATATGATCACGATCTCCTCCACTCTCCCATCAAGCCTAATAACATTACCCTCCCCCTAGACTCAAACAGTCACCCATTCATTCACCTCCTCGGCAGTAATCACGACCCAGCTGATCAAACAAAGTGAACCTCTTGTAAATTAAATTCCACCTTGATAACTTTTCAAAGAACCTCACTTACGACTACTTTCTGCTCCCTTCAGGTGCCTCACTTGGATTTAGTTATAAACAACGAACACTTCCCTTTTGTTTACATTCGTGCTATTGCATCTTCGTACAGATGAGATTACAGTAAGGTTGAGAGAGAGAGAGAGAGAGAGAGAGAGAGAGAGAGAGAGAGAGAGAGAGAGAGAGAGAGAGAGAGAGAGAGAGAGAGAGAGAGAGAGAGAGAGAGAGAGAGAGAGAGAGAGAGAGAGAGAGAGAGAGAGTAGAGAGAGGAGAGAGAGAGAGAATAGAGAGAGAGAGAGAGAGAGAGAGAGAGAGAGAGAGAGAGAGAGAGGAGAGAGAGAGAGAGAAGAGAAGAGAGAGAGAGAGAATAGAGAGAAGAGAGAGAAAGAGAAAGAGAGAGAAAGAGAGAGTAAGAAAGATACAAAAGACAAAAAAGAAAGGTGACAAAGAAAGAAAGGAAAGAAAGAAAGAAAGAAGAGAAAGAAATGTAAGAGAGAAAGAAAAAGAGGAGAGAAATGACAAGAGAGAAAAAAGAGAAAAGGAGGAGAAAGAGTAGAAAGCAATGAGAAAAAGAGAGAAAGAGACAAGAAAAGAGGAGCAGAGAAAGAGGAAAGAAAGAGGAAGAGGACAAGCGAAATAGAAAGAGAGTAGAAGAGGCCTGACTGATGCTTAAAGAAAAAGAGAGGGGGCAGGGCGATAACTTGTGTGGGGAGGAGGAATGAGTGGATGTGTTGGTATAGGATGGGTGAGGGTGGATAGGGAGGGAGGGCATTAATGAAAAGAGAGAGTAAAAGGAAGATAAGAGGAAAAGAAGAGAGGCGAGACGAGAGAGTTGAGGAGGGAGGAGGAAGGGAGAGAGGGATGCGGAGAATCAGTTTGCGGTGAGGTGGAGTAAGGGAAGAGAGGGAGAGGAGAGGAGCGCGCAGAGGTAATCGGGCTGGTTAATATATACGGTTTGATGAAAAGAGGTAACTGGATCTGAGGAGGTACTGGATCTGTCCGAGCGCGGCATTTGCTGTGGATGGCGGAGAGGGGAGGAAGAGGGAGGATGAGAGAGGGAGAGGGAGAGGAAGTATGAAGTCGGAGACGAGGGGATGGGAGGGTGACGGTGGGAATGAATAGTACGTGAGATGGTATGAGGGGATTACCACGGTGTGGGACCCGATGACGCAGAGAGAGAGAGAACCAGAGACGAGGAGAGCGCACGAGAGATGGGAGAGAGTAGGGAGATCCAGAGGGAGACGAGAGCAAGCGGAGGAGAGGCAGAGAGGAGGAGAGGAGGAGACGGAGAGAGGAGAGAGACGAGAGAGAGAGAGAGAGAGAGAGAGAGAGTGAGACGAGAGAGAGGAGAGAGGGAGGAGAGGAAGAGGGAGAGAGAGGGAGGAGAGGGAGACGAAGAGGGCCGAGAGGAGGGAGAGAGAGAGAGGGACGAGAGAGAGAGAGAGTAGAGAGAGAAAGAGAGCGAGAGAGAATCGAGAGAGAGAGTAGAGAGAGAGAGAGAGAGAGAGAGAACGAAGAGACTAGAGTAGAGAGAGAGAGAAGAGGAGAGTAGGAGCAAGGTGACGTATGAATCTATGAGAGGCGAGAGTAAAGAGCCTGGGAGTTATGCAACAATCACTAAGTCAGAGGGAAGAAGTAAATGTGGATCGGAGGTCGAGCAGAAAGTTTAATAATTATGAGGTGAAAATGAGAATAGCGAGAGAGGGTATGAAGAGAAAGAGAGGGAGAGAATAGTAAGAGGGTCCGAGACAACGATGAGGAGAGACCAAAAGAAAAGAGAAAAAGACAGAAAGAGAGGCCACTCTTCGCATCTCCAACTAACTATCATTATCAATCTCAACCACTCAACTAATTAGTCTGAATATATACACCATATTACCATTTTACTGAATGAACCTGAGACCTCTGAATTAAACTGAATAGAGCCTAGCACGTACACTCTGCATGACACCGGGCTTTAGGTTCGGAGGAAGCTTCCTGATAGGGGAACTTATCAGCTGATAAGACAAGGAATATTTTTTCTCTTCTTTTTTCTTTACTTAAATCAAATAAAAAATGAATAAGCTATCAAACTGAAGTGGTAAACAGAGAGTCACTTGAAGTACCATCAAGATTTTTAAATATTCCTTTCCTAGAAATATTGGGCCAAGCAAACTTATTCTGGATACTGTATTTTACAAGAGTTTAGGATGGGTTTGCATGAAGATTGAGAGACATGAAGGTAACTGCCATACACAACACCACTGTTAAACATAAGAAAAATCTAGAAAAAGTAAGAAAGATTACAATCAGATACTGCAAGTCCGGCGAAGGAGACGTAGCCTTCCAGTTTCGCACTTGGGCAAAAACAACCAGACCTCCAAATAAGTTCTGATATAAAGGAGCTTGGAGATCACCTCAATATATTCAAATACATAATGAATCCTATCCTGCCGAATATATGCAAGGGCTAGATTCGCTGGCAGGGCGTGAAGCATGAGGCTACAGCATTCCTATTCTGAACAATTACAATAAGTGTTTGATACTAACAACGTATGAGAATGAAAACCATATTCAATTGCAAGCAGTTTTCCTTTTCACAGCTATACTGTACATGTTCCACACATAATACATCCTCTTGTATTCTCACCTAATATATAACATTTATAGATATCAAAATCATCCTTTAAACTATCCTTATTCCTTATTCATATCTCTTCATCTAGTTGACTGAATAATGTCTATATCAAACAACTAATATATATATATATATCTTTAAAAAATTCTTTCTCGTTAAGGTGAAGTACTAGAATTCTCCACTGCCTAAGAATACAGAAATATCATTCTCAGCATGACACCAAATATATGCGGGCCTTCCTTTGAGTGCTTTATACATAGGCCTACCCTTGACAAGATAAGTAACAGATAAAACTTCAGTAAAAAGTATATGTAGAAATCATGTTTTCCTTTCTCTTCTTTTTTTTTCTTACAAATCAAATAAAAAATAAATAAGCTAACAAATTGAAGTGGTAAACAGAGAGTCATTTGAAGTACCATTAAGATTTTTAAATATTCCTTTCCTTTTTCTTTTCTGTTAAAGTTCCATTTGCATAAAAAAAAGTTCTAATGATGCCGCCTTCTACCCACAGTAAATGAAATCTCTGCCCTTCTCTTTTGGTGCTTACATATACATCAGCATACATCTACACGTTACCTCAGCTATGTAAATGGAAATAGGCTTGTAAGAGTGAGTGTGTGTGTGTGTGTGTGTGTGTGTGTGTGTGTGTGTGTGTGTGTGTGTGTTGTGTGTGTGTGTTGTGTGTGTGTTGTGTGTGGTGTCGTGTGTGTTTAGTGTGTTTGTGGTGTGCGTGTTGTGTGTGTTTGTGTGTCATGTTCTGTGTGCTGTGTCTAGGGGTGTGTTTGCTGTGTGGTTTCTGTGTGATGTAGGTGTGGAGCTGTGTCATCTCTTGTGTGATGTTGTGTCTGATCTGTGTTGCTGGTTGTAGTCTGGGTGTTGTGTCGCTCGTCTCTGTGTGTGTCGTATATCGGAGTTCCCTCAGTGTGTTGTTTGTCACGTGTGCTGTGTTTACTTGTAGAAGTGGCTGTCATCTGTTAACTATGCATTGTACTTTGAATAATACTATTGTATCGCTCGGGGTGTTGTATTCTTGTCACCGTGTAGACTCTCATTTAGCTAGATTACGGGTACTCGATTCTCCGGTCTCGATAGGTAGTCTCTGAGACGTATGAGGTCGTCGTCGTGG
>NW_020872537.1:323164-340664 GCF_003789085.1 Penaeus vannamei
AGGTTGTTGTCTATGTTTAATGTTTATGGAGGGTTGTTGTCTTATAAGTTTGTGATTTATGAGAGGTTTTTTGTTGTCTTATTGTTTAAATGATTTATGAAGAGGTTGTATGTCTTATTGTTTTGATTATGAGAGGTTGTTGTCTTATTGTTTATGATTTATGAAGAGGTTGTTGTCTTATAGTTTATTGATTTATGATTTATGAAGAGGTTGTTGTCTTAATTGTTTTTATGGCTTATGATTATATAGCGAGGAATGAGCGCGCAGCTCTTGATTAACGAGATTGGATCTCACCGTATGAACTTCGCACGCATAGGTAGGGATACACCTCCGAGGTTCTGTTCGGTTCGATCCGAGAGTTGTGCGGGTGTAGAGAGAGCTGTCAGATCATATTCTGGCCGCCACATCTCTCTCGAAGTGGAATATACTCACTCTCATGAGGATAGTATAATATATGATGGAGAGGTCTGTTATTGTTGCGGAGTTCAGAGTGGAATACTCTCTTCATGGAGACTTGAGGGAGGTCGTTATTTGGTGAGCTAGGTCGTCTCACTCGATCTGTAAATGATTAGATTGAGGATAGGTTGTTAACGTATTGGGAAGCTCTCGAGTATTATTATATTAAGACATGATACACTATATATTATATGAATGTGTACTCGCCAGAGGTAGCGTGAGGATTGGTGTGTGTGTATATATTATTATATGAGTGTAGTGACTCTTGTCACTCTGCAGAGGATTAGAATGTAGGACAATACGCTCGATCTTATCTAGAGTGTGGAGAGGTGTATATGATTTAATTTTTCGCACGCACGCGAGATCACTTGCTCCTTCTCTTATGACAGCGGGTTATTTGGATTGATAAGTCTTAGGATAGTCTAGTTGTTTATGATTTATTGAGTCAGAGTTGTTGTCTTATAGTTTTGTAGATTTATGAGAGGTTGTTGTCTTATTGTTTATGATTTATGAGAGTTGTTGCTTATATGTTTATGATTATGAGAGGTTGTTGTCTTATAGTGATTATGATTTATGAGAGGTTGTTGTCTTATTGTTTATGATTTATGAGAGGTTGTTGTCTTATTGTTTATGATTTATGAGAGGTTGTTGCTTTATAGTTTTGGAATTTATGAAGAGTTGTTGTCTTATTTTTTTATGATTTATGAGAGGTTGTTGTCTTATTGTTTATGTTTATTTATGAGAGGTTGTTGTCTTATTAGTTATGATTTATGAGAGGTTGTATGTCTTATTGTTTATGATTTATGAGAGTTGTTGTCTTTATAGTTTATGATTTATGAGAGGTTGTTGTCTTATTGTTTTATGATTTATGAGAGGTTTGTTGTCTTATAGTTTATGATTTATGAGAGGTTGTTGTCTTATTGTTTATGTTTTATGAGAGGTTGTTGTGATGATTTATGAGAGGTTGTTGTCTTATTGTTTATGATTTATGAGAGGTTGTTGTCTTTATAGTTTGTGATTTATGAGAGGTTGTTGTCTTATTGGTTTATGATTTATGAGAGGTTGTTGTCATTATGTTTATGATTTATGAGAGGTTGTTGTCTTATGTTGTGTTTTTGAGAGTTGTTGTTGTCTTATAGTTTTATGATTTATGAGAGGTTGTTGTCTTATGTTTAGATTTATGAAGAGGTTGTGTCTTATAGTTTGTGATTTATGAGGGTTGTTGTCATAGTTTATGCTTGTCTTATAGAAGATCGTGAGTTTGTTTTATGAAAGTATGTTGACCCATAGGAGTTTATGAGTACGTGTTATGAAGGCATTTTAACTCATAGGAGTTTTTGAGTTTATGTTTTATGAGAGTTTGTTAAGTCATAGGAAATTATGAGTTGATGTTTTATGAAAGTATGTTACCCAATAGGAGTTTATGAGTATGTTTTATGAGGGTATGTTAACTCGCAGGAGACTGTGAGTTCATGTTTTATATGTGAGAATGTTGTCTTATAGTTTATGAGTTCGTATTTTATGAGAGTATGTTGCCTTATAGTTTATGATTCCATGTTTTATGAGAGCATATTTCCCTTTAGGAGTTCATTTCATGCTTCATGAGAATTTGTTGCCTTACACATTATCAGTTCATGTTTTGTGAGGGTTTGATGCCTTATGTTAGTTTATGAGTTCATGTTTTATGAGAGTATGTTGCCTTGTAGGAGATAATGAGTCCGTGTTTTATGAGAGTATGTTGCTTTATTGGAAAAAAAAGGAAACAAAACAAAAAGACAAAAAAAAAGGAAGCGGGAAAAATAGATAGTGTTGTTTCGAGTCCAAAATTTGTTTCCTCCTCGGGCGAAGCAAAGTGAACGAAATGGCGACTTTTTTCGTCTGAAAAATGAATTATAAATAGAATAACGAATTAATACATAAGGAAAAAAAAACACGGGAATATTCCGAAGATTCTATGGCAATGTTACTTTTTTTTAGATTACGGGGAAGCCATGTGCAGCGAAGAGGCATTAGGCAAGGTCATGGTTTTTTTTTTTTTCTTTTTTTTTTTTTCACTTCGTTCTTTTTTGTTGTTTTTATCCCGTTCATCTGTTTTGATTCTGGCGGATTTGAAACTTCACAATTTATATCTTTTTATTTTTTATTAATTATTTGTTTATCTATTTATTTATTTATATTATTTATTTATTATTATTATTATTATTTTTTTTTTTTTTTTTGGTCTAGGTACGTGCATTATTATATGCATCTTTGTTCATGTTTCTTTTCGGATGTGCCATGATAGGCGGAGGGAGGGGGAGGGGGGTAAGAAGTAGGCATCAAGCACAGAATATACGAGAAGGAACTTTTTTTTTTTTTTTTTTTTTTATTTCTGAGGTATTTCTGAGTCTCTTTTATATGAGTGTCGGGCAGTTGAAATTGTGTGAGGCCCGACCCAATAAATAACCATATACGCACATTAATTGATTAATTAAAACTGAAATCAATGCATATCTAATAGTCTAGACATGCATATCAATCGGACGAATAGATAGGTAAATATATATCTACCGGATAGATAGACAAATATGCATCTATTTCTTTTTATATGCCTGTTCGTCTATATGATTATTCACTTAACAAACTGGCTGAATAGTGTAAAATTGTAATCGAGATGTCAGTAGTAAGTAGTCCAGGAAAAATAGCATATTTGTACATATATGTGAACGTTAGGAAGAGAAATTACGCACAAATATTTTAATTGGATAAAAAAAAGAATGCGTGAATTAAAAAAGAAGGGATGAAAAAATACAAGAAAATGAAATTGGGAACTTGTATGTAGACTTTTTCTCTTTTCTATTTATTTATCTATTTATCCCACCGAGACATATTTTTGCACAAAAAGAAAGCAGAGATTGCACTTTTTTTGTTCTTGTTTCTATTTATCTCTCCTATCGAGGCGATGTACTGTACTTTTGAGAAAGTGTTTATTGACAAGTACAACCCCACACTAAATTTTAATATATACATGAATACCTTATACCAATTGAAATCCACATATAAGTACATTCCTACACAAAATTCGAATATATGCATAACTCCCTCATACTAATTTAATCCCACATACAAGAACATTCTTACATTAAATCTTAATGTATGCATAACTATACTAAATTTGAATATATATATTATACCAATTTCATTCCACAGACAAGTACAACCCTACGCTAAATTAGAATATTTTTTATAACCCCTCTTCTCCCCCCCCCTCCTCTCCCCCCCCCCTCCCTACTCTTCCCACCCTCTCCCTCTCCCTACTCTACCCCCCCCTCTCCTCTCCCTACTCCCCCCCTCCCTCTCCCTCTCCCTACTCTCCCCTCTCCCTCCCTACTCCCCCCTCCCTCCCTCTCCCTACTCTCCCCCGCCTCCCTCCCTCTCCCTACTACTTCCTCTCCCTCTCCCCTCCTCTCCCTACTCCCCCCCTCCCTCTCCTACTCTCCCTCCTACTCTCCCCTCCTCTCCCTCTCCCTACTCTCCCCTCCCCTCCCTCCCTCTCCCTACTCCCCCCCCTCTCCCTCTCCCTCTCCCCCTCCCTCTCCCCCCCTCCCTCTCCTACTCTTCCCTCTCCCTACCTCTCCCCCCTCCGCCCTACTCTCCCTCCCCTCTCCCTACTCCCCTCTCCCTCTCCCTACTCCCCTCCCCTCCCTCCCTACTCTCCCCCCCCACCCCCTTTCCCTACTCTCCCTTCCCCCTCCTCTCCCTCTCCCTCTCCCTACTCTCCCCCCCCCTCTCCCTCCCCCCCAGGCCTCACAGCTCTCTCCCTGGCGGCGTCTCACGGATACAGCAACCTCACCCTCCTGCTGCTGAAGGCCAGGGCGAACACAGACGTGGTCGATACAGCGAGTAAGTCTGAAAGGATTTTTTGTTCGTGTGGCAGGATGTTGTAGGATTTTTTATTTTTTTTATTTTTTTTTGGGGGGGGGCTTTTGTTTAGGATTTGGGGATAGTTGTGAAGGGCTTTCTTTACTTTTTTTTTTGGGGGGGGGCGGTAGGATTTTTATTATTATTTTTTTTTTTGGGGGGTAGGATTTTCTTTGTTTATTATTATTATTATTATTATTATTATTATTATTTATATATATTTTTTGGGGGAGGTTAGGATTTTTCTTTATTTGATTATTATTTTTTTGGGGGGGGGAGTAGGGATTTTTTTTTGGAATTTCACATGGGTCTTAAGGATTACGTCTGTGTGGTGGAGATATCGTAACTTTTCTTAGTCTTCTTCTTTTCTTAAGATTTTTTTTCTTGAAGATTTATCAGGATTCTTATAAATGTCTCTCATTTTTTGGGGAGAAAGAGAAGGATTACTGTAGGATTTTTAAGGGATTTTTAAGTGTTTTTTTATTGGATGAGATCCTTTTGTAGTTTTTTTTTCTTTTTTTTCTTTTTTTATGTTTTGTAGGATTTTGAAGGATTTTTTTTTTGGGGGGTTAGGATTTTCTTTATTTTTTTTTTTTGGGGGGGAGGGGAGTAGGATTTTTTTGGAATTTCACATGGGTCTTAAGGATTACGTCTTTGTGGTGGAGATATCGTAGGCTTTTCTTCTTCTTCTTCTTAAGATTTTTCTTTCTTAGAGATTTATCAGGATTCTTATAAATGTCTCTCTTTTTTGGGAGAAAGAGGAGGATTACTGTAGGATTTTTAAGGGATTTTTAAGTATTTTTTTATTTTTTTTATTGGATCAGATCCTTTTGTAGTTTTTTTCTATTTTCTTTTTTCTTTCTTTTAGATTTTGTAAGATTTTGAAGGATTTTTTTTTGGGGGGGTTAGGATTTTCTTTATTTAATTTTTTTTTTTGGGGGGGAGGGTAGGATTTTTTTTTTTGGAATTTCATATAGGTCTTAAGGATTACGTCTGTGTGGTGGAGATATCGTAGGCTTTTCTTATTCTTCTTCTCCTTAAGAATTTGTTTTTTTCTTGAAGATTTATCAGGATTCTTATAAATGTCTCTCTTTTTTAGGGGGAAGAGGAGGATTACTGTAGGATTTTTAAGGGATTTTTGAGTATTTTTTTTATTGGATCAGATCCTTTTGTAGTTTTTTTCTTTTTTCTTTCTTTTAGGTTTTGTAGGATTTTTAATTTTTTTTTGGGGGGGAGGGTTGTGATCGTAAGATTTGCATTTTGTGATTGATAAATTTAATCATTCATTTCTTCATTAATTTATTGATTGGTTTATTAATTCCTACATCGATTCACTTATCTATTCATTTAATTATTTATTTACTCAATAATGAATTGATTTACCTATCCATTTGTTCATTCAATAATTTGATCATTAACTTATTTGGTTATTCATTTCTATATCTATCTGTCTGCCTTTCTATATGTCTGTCTACCTCCCTACCTACCTAGCTATCACCCTCCCTCCCTATCTACCTACCTACTTACCTACCTCCCTCCCTCCCTACCCACCTACCTATCTATCCCTCCTACCGCTCTCCCTACCTCCCTAACCTACCTTCCTTCCACCCTCCCTCCCTCCCTCCCTCCCTACCCACCTCCCTCCCTCCCTACCTACCTACCCACCTCCCTCCCTTTCCTCCCTCCTTCCCTCCCTTCCTCCCTCCTTCCCTCCCTCCCTCTTTCCCTCCCTTCCTCCCTCATTCCCTCTCTTCCTCCCTTCCTCCCTCATTCCTTCCCTTCCTCCCTCATCCCTCCCTTCCCTCCCTCCCTCCCTTCCTCCCTACCCAACTATCTACCCATCTATTCCAGACCGCTCCCCCCTGTACCTGGCGACGGAGAGCAACTACACAGAGGTCGTCTCCCTCCTGCTGTCTCGCTGCCCCAACCTCCTGCTTATGGACAACCTGCGTGAGTGTGAGAGGCGTGGAGGGGAGGGAGGGGAGGGAGGAGGGGAGGAGGGAGGGAGGGAGAGGAGAGGAGGGGTAGGGAAAGGGAGGAAGAGAGGGAGGGGAGGGATGGAGGAAGAGAGGGAGAGTAGGGGAGAAGGAGGGAGGGTGAGGGTAAGGGGATGGAGGAGGGGAGGGAGTAGAGAGAGAGAGAAAGAGAAAAAGAGAAAGAAAGAAAGAGAGACAGAGAGAGAAAGAAAGAAAAAAAGAAAGACAGAGAGAGAGAGAAAGAAAGAGACAGAGAAAGAACAAAAGAAAAACAAGAATATCAAACATACTAGACCAAGAGAATCAAAATGAACACCGTCAGCGTATTCTTTCCAAATCGCTCAAAATCAAATTTATCTAAACGTTCCCCTCCACACGTTTTTTTTTTTTTTATCCTAACGTTTTTTTTCTTTTTTTTTATCCTAACGTTTTTATTTATCCTAACGTTTGTTTTTATCCTAACGTTTTTTTCTTTTATCCCAGGAAGAGAACTAATCCATAACCAAACCACACCTTAAGCTTTTTTCTTCTTCTTTTTTTCTTTTTTCTTTTTTTATTTTTATCCCAGGAAGAGAACTTACCCATAATCCCCGACTCACGGGAAAGGCTAGATCAGTAGCAACTCGAGGAGGTGTCATGGCGTCTGATTCCTATTTAAAAAAAAAAAAAAAGTTACGGATGCTATATGAAATGGTCGATCATTTTGGTCTCTTCAACTTTCAAAAAATGGATGGAAAATAATGAATTTAATGGTTAAATTTAAATTTAATTTCCATCGAACAAACATCAAAAACAGACGCCATGACACCTCCTCGAGTTGCTACTGATCTCGCCTTTCCCGATGTCCTCCACCAGACAGAACGGCGCTCGACGTGGCGGACATCGAGGGCTTCACTCGCATTTCGGAACTCATAAAGGGTGTGTTATCTCCAAATGATCATTTCTTGCTGTTCTTTAGCATTGACTGGAAATTTTTTAATATATTTTGTCTATTTTTTCATTTCAAGTTTACATATTGCCCATTTTTTAATATTGTATCTGTTCTATTTAGACAAATAAAAAATGCACAAATAATAACGTTTACATATTGTCCATTTTAAATATTGTATCTGTTCTATTTAGACAAATAAAAAAATGTTTCAATATTCTGTTCTTTACATATTTTGATTTGTGTCTTTTATATTGTACCTGTTCTTAGACATAAGAAAAGTATATATATCCTGTTCTTTACAAATTTTGCTTCTTTAATTCATATTATACCTGTTCCTCTTAGACAAATAAAAAAAAAGCAATTCTATATATCCTCTGCTCTATACTTTTTTCCCACCAATAAAAAGACAAGCGATTCTTCAAACTTTTCCCGTTTCTTCGTTATAATAAAAAGACCCAATTAATGGTATTTTTCCCTCCTTTCTCCCCCAGTCCACCAAGTTTTTTGTTTTTATATTGTACCTGTTCTTAGACATAAAAAAACAGTATATATATATCCTGTTCTTTACAAACTTTGCTTCTTTAATTCATATTATACCTGCTCCTCTTAGACAAATAAAAAAAAGCAATTCCATACATCCTCTGCTCTATACTTTTTTCCCACCAATAAAAAGAGAAGCGATTCTTCAAACTTTCCCCATTTCTTCGTTATATAAAAAGACCCAATTAACGCCTATTTTCCCCTCCTTTCTCCCCCAGCCCACCAAGTTTTTTGTTTTTATATTATACATGTTCTTAGACATAAAAAAACAGTATATATATATCCTGTTCTTTACAAACTTTGCTTCTTTAATTCATATAATACCTGTTCCTCTTAGACAAAAAAAGCAATTCCATACATCCTCTGCTCTATACTTTTTTTCACAATAAAAAGAAAGCGATTCTTCAAACTTTCCCATTTCTTCGTTTATAAAAGCCCCAATTAACGCCTATTTTCCCTCCTGTCTTCGTTGTATAAAAAGACCCAATTAATGGTATTTTTCCCTCCTTTCTCCCCCAGCCCACCAAGGCCAACAGTGCGTCCTCGGCAACCACAAGTATATCCACAAGGACGTTGTCACTCGGGGATGTTACGTCATGGAGTGCCACTGCAGCGGGGACTGGACGGTCAAGCCACGCCCCCATCCCGACTGCGGTGAGGGGTCAGAGTTCAAAGAAAGGATCCGTTGCCTGAGGGGGGAAGGGGGGGAGGAGAGAGAGATCTAAGATTTAAGATTTAAGATCTAGTTTTAATTCCGTTACAATGGATACTCTTCGCTGTGACATATTGTCTTGTTTTATTTTGCGTTCCTTTGGATAGTCTAGATCCTTCTAGATTTATGGTCCAGATCTCGAAAGTACTGATACCAATTCCGAAGATAATTTCAAGAATTGAGTAATCATTAATATCAAGGACTATAACTTCCCCATTGCCATCTAAACGTTATTTCATCGGCCACAGTGATATTTAACTTTTCTTCTATCTAAACAAACATTTTTTTAGCCACAGTGATATTGACGAGCGACCCGCATTCCAGAGCACAAGAGCGTGAGCGGCAGGGCGGCCAAGGCAGTGAAGGTCGGGATATGGATCATCGTCGCCCTGGCTATCCTCCTGGTGGTGGGCGTGAGCGTCCACGTCGTGAGGCGGACGCGGTACTAAGGGGCGGCTGTTCTCTCGACCTCCCTGTCCACCTGTGGCTGTTCCTACGACCTCCCTCTCCCCCCTGCGGCTGTTCTCTCTCCCTCCCTCCTCCCTTATGACTTCCCTCTCCCCCTGTGGTTGTTCTTTCAACCTCTCTTTTTTTTCCTGTGGTTGTCCCTACAACCTCGCTCTTTTCCTGTGGCTGTTCTCTCTCCCTCCCTCTCCTTCTCCGGCTGTTCTCTCTCCCTCCCTCCCTCTCCCTCTCTCCTGCGCTGTTCTCTCTCCCTCCCTCCTCTCTTATTTCCCTCTCCTCCTGCGGCTGTTCTCTCTCCCTCCCTCCTCTTATTTCCCTCGTGTTCTCTCGGCTGTTCCTCGAGCTCCCGTCCTCCTGTAGCTGTTCTCTCGCCCTGCAACGAAAACACTCGTGATCAGTAATTACAAAAGAGAGAATAAGAGAAAGAAATGAAAATAAATGAGGTATATGTTGTAAGAGAATGACGCACACCCGCGACCAGAAGTCCTGATCTGTGGTTGAAATTGCGATTATTTTTTCTGGATGTTCGAGAGTGGATTCGGACAAGTTCCAGGACTTGTGATCGCAGCTGTTCGTTCGGTGTTTCTTTCCTTTTCCCAATCTCTGAGAACAGAAACGCCAAGACCTATAATAAAGAATTATTATAAAATGAGATTTATATACATATACACACATATGGAATAAATATATAAATAAATTTCATATATATATATATATATATATATATATATATATATATATATATATATATATATATATATATATATATACATATATATATATATATATTATATAATATATATATATATATATATATATATATATATATATATATATATATATATATATATGTTATATTTGGGAAAGCGTAATACTGACAGCACTTAGAAATAATACGATTTAGGTTATTGACCGTTTGGAATTTCTTAGAAGAGGTGCCAACTGCCATAGAAAGTATGGAAGGATATGTTTTGGTGAGTTAGATTCACATGTTTTTCATCATATTATTTTGTCAGGATATTGCAAATATGTTACTGTGCTGTGAATTGATGTTGTTAAAGAGGGTAATTTTCTATATTACGTCCGCATAACCGATGTCGACGATTTTGGTATCGTTGGATTCCTCTCACTCTGTACAATCCAAATATGTAGGTTTTATTGCGCGGACCCCCCCCCCCGCAAGCGGCAAACTTGGCCCCGATAGTAGGGGCAACGATGGAGCGGCGGACGTAATATATAAAATTACCCAAATAATATAACCTCACAGTGAAAATAATCATGGTTATTCACATGACTTTCCATTGCAGGGGGCTGTGCCCCTGTGACCCCCCCTGGGGGGGCTGCCGCCCCCAACCCCGTCGAGGAAACAAAACCTCCACCACGTATTCACGGCAGGATAGAGCGTACACGAACTAGTTGCATCGAAAAAGGCGCAAAACCCGCCGACCCGACGAGGGCGGGTCACCGCTGCTCATCTGCTCATTGTATACATTGTTCATCCTGATTATACTACAATCGTCTCTGTATACAAAGCTGACTATGTCAAGGTTAGTATGCTGATTCAGCGGGAATGTTACGAGGTAAATGTAATACGTCCGCTGCTCCGAGATCGCCGATAACTGCACTCTAGCCTGCCGGGAGTACGTCTTTGTGTCCTCGGCGGGTTGGGGCTCGCAGGGGCAGCCCCTGCAATGGAACAACCATGGTTATTTTCACTGTGCGTTATATTATTAGTGCTATTTAACCCCGCATTTTCCCTGGACCCTTTCATGCCCTCCCCTGCTATTGGGGCCAAGTTTGTCGCTAACGGGGGGTTTCCGCGCAATAAAAACTATATATTTGCAATATGGAGAGTGAGAGGAATCCTACGATACCAAAATCGCCGATATCGGTTATGCGGACGTAATATAGAAAATTACCGTTAAAGAGAATAAGGATATTGTTGGTAAACTCTGATTATTGTGTGAAAACTCAGTTATGTTGTATTGAAAAAGAATTTAAGGAAATATTGTCTGATTGTTACAGAAGCAAGTTACCCTGTACTGTAAGCTGTGAAGGAATAATAGAAATAGAGGACAGCTGCAACAGGGAGTTTCAAATAATCCTATAGACTATTGGAAGGGCAGTAAGGGCGCCTACAATTTCAAGACAGAGTTTCAAGAATTATCGGATAAAGTCTCAAGAAAGTTTCAATATTGGTCCAGTTTCAGGTCTGGCTACAGGGCGTATCAAGATGTACAACGAGAACAGCATCAAGACCAAATTTCAAGTATGGGCTCAATTTCAGGTATAACGACATCCATATTCCTAACCGAAATAACCGTCGCGTTCAGGAGTCAGTCATAGCCGCCGCGATGGCCGAGTGAGGAGGGTGCTCGTATTCGGAGACGGATTTTCTGCGCGAAATTGCAACTAGCCAGGAAAAAATACTACCAGGACCTGACTGTGAGGTTGCACCACTTCCTGTGTGCTGCAGCGTCGCTGTATCCTCCGGCCTAGGACCTCCTGCCGGACGCACCCTGCCTCCTTCACATTCTGCGGCAAAGGAGCACCCTCCCTACTAATTAGCGGCATTAATCAATCAGGTTAGTACCTTAAAAATCCTAGGTTATTGTAGGTTATCGGCTCCGCATCTAGTTCGTGTGCGCTCTATCCTGCCGTGAATACGTGGTGGAGGTTTTGTTTCCTCGGCGGGGGTTGGGGGCACCCCCCAGGGGGGTCGCAGGAGGCACAGCCCCCTGCAATGGAAAGTCTTGTGAATAACCATGATTATTTTCACTGTGAGGTTATATTATTAGGGTAATTGGTATATTATTATATATATATATATATATATATATATATATATCGCACATATTTATACTCATAACAATAAAAATATCAAAAGCTATTATAAGGAAGTATCATAATAAAAAGTGAGATTTATTTTGCAATATTATCCACTGACGACAAATGGACAGTCTTTTGCAGCGAAACTAATTAGCTCACAAGAATATGAAATCGATCAAGTAACTTGAAAGGGAAGTGAGCTCAACCTATTTATAGAAATTATTTTGTGTCAAGATCAGGCCTATGTGTGACAACTGTCTGTTTTGGTGGCGATGGGGACACCGCTTCTTCTCCCTATGTCAGTCGATCTGTCTGTATGACTGTCATACGATATGGGGGAGGGAAATTTTTTACAGGGTCTATGCCAGGTGTCAAACATGTCTCTGCACCTATTATGATGCCCGGGTTGTTCGTTCCAATGGTGTGGAGTTGGGTATTTTTCGGATATGTTGTGGTTGGGTATTTTTTTTATATGTTGCGGAGGTTGGGTATTTTTTGGATATAATGCTGCGAAGTTGTGGATCTGAAAGGTTTGGGAAGCATGTTGGGTCGTGGTTGGGGAGGTAGGGGGCACGGGAGGGTAATAGGAGTGTGTGGGAGAATAGGAAGGGAGAATAAAGATAAGGGTTTAAGTTGAGTTTTGGGAGAAAGGGAGCAGCAGGGGGAATAAGAGAAAGATGAGGAACAGGGGGAGAGGAGAAGTGAGGGTAGGGGTCCCAGGGAGGTAGGGGATCAGGTGTGCCAATAGTTTGTAGGGGTTGAAGTCAAAGGAGTCGGGCGGTGTGGGGGGGGGGGTGGCACTGAGTGGAAAGGTGAAATCAGGGGAGTTAGGTGGTGTACGTGTTTGTTTGGGTTTCGGGGTAAGAGTGAGGTTCCTGGGACTGAATTATTGTGCGTGAGGGTTGTTCATGTGTTCATTACGTGTGCTGAAGGACTGCCCCCCTCAAAAAAAAAGATAAATAAATGAATAATAATACTAATAATAAATATTTAAATAATAATGGAAGAAAGAGAGAAGCAAAATGTGGGTGTTAACTACCGGTTCCAACAGTTATCACACGAAATGTCCCTTTGGCCCTATTTCCCATTTTAGTACATAACACGTAAAGGTTGTTTGGTTGTTAAGGCTGGGGTTAACAATAGCACCAGTATATCAACAGAGGAAGGAGGGAAGGATGGAAGGAAGGAAAGGAGGGAGGAGGGAGGGAAGGAAAGAAGGAAGGAGGGATGGAAGGAAGGAGGAAGGAAAGGAAGGAAAGGAGGGAGGATGGAAGGAAGGAGGGAAAAAGGAAGGAAGAAAGGAGGGAGGTTGGAAGAAGAGGGAGCGAGGAAAGGAAGGAAAGAAGGAAGGAGGGAGGAAAGGAAGGAAGAAGGAAGGAGGAGGAAGGAAGAAGGAAAAGAAGAAAGAAAGAAAACAGAAGATGGTGAGTCCAGCATGTGGATTTGCACTGTAGTCACTTCTGGGGCAGCGAGTAGCAGCGAGGATAAACTCTATGCCACTGACTTGTGCATGTGTGTATGTATGTTGAAGGAGTGTAGTTGTCCTTGTGTATGCGTGGTTCATTAGTGCATGAAGAGTAAGCACTAACAATGTATAGCTATGTAGAGAAATCTTGTTAGAAAATCATGCCAAACATTGTGACACAAGCAACAATAGTTTGTTTTTTTTACTTTTTTTATAAAATTGTTTTTTTTTTTATATAAAGTAGTTAACGCTACGTAACTATTGGTATCCCTGATATTCCATCTACTTTAGGGTATGTGTGACTTATCTGAATATTGCCAGGCATATTCCATCCCTTACGGAAATAATATCATCTCATGGTGAATCTATATGAATTCCGGAACGACTATTCGAGACAGGAATCAGAACGAGACAGATTCGAAACCCAAAAGACCAACCTAATATAACTACAAAAGTAAAAGGAAAAGTATATAAGTAACAGAATCACATGAGGTTCTGTTCGTTACTGAATGATTCGACATCCCTCCTGACGATACTTCTAAGTGGATCTTCACTTGTCGTAACGCAGGAAGTAAAATCGTGGCTTCATGTGGCGTTTAATGTGGAACGGTTTAACCTTCTTTGGAAAAGTGAGCGCGCGGTGTTGTCTCGTTGCCGGCTGAAGTGATACTGACTTGTTACCGGCCGTCGCGACTGGAACAGCTGTTTTCCCTTGCTAAAAACTATCACTTGCATAATCCTGTGAATAAAATATATCAATGTAATATAAGAGGAATTTAAGTATTTAAAGAATATAAATGCGAGTTTGTACAGAACTGTTTTAGCGATCGGTTACAGTTGGTATCTTCAGTAATAAAGATTCATTACATTAGTATTTTAAAGCAAGAAAACTCCCTCTCGCGAAAACAAAAAAAAAAGATCAAGGAACATGACGAGAAAAAAACATTAGTGAATCTCTGATAATTTGGCAGAGAATGAGGAAGGCAGAGGAACCGCCGCCAAGCACGGCAGGCGAGGGAGGGACTAACCAGGGTTGCCAAAATGCCGTAATTCGGTCCATTTGCAGTATTTTTTTACTCTACGGATCGTCCCCATACAATTTCATGCCGTACGAGGTAACCGCAGACGGCAGGAGTGAGGTAATATTACCTCACTCATTATTTAGTGCAAATTATGGTGATTTTGCCTAATTTATATTTTTACAATATGAAGGGATGTGTATAGTATGCATAGAAGACTTAAAAGCCGTTCTAACATTTGTGCATTTCCCATGGTATATCATTTATTTGCATTTCGAGATCCATTTTCATGACCTTCTTTCATGTCAGTCGAACGTTAGATCTACTCACGAATATGAGAAAGGTTCGGTGAAGTATTGCAGGCTTCTCGACGAAAGTTAAACATAGAGGAATGAAACAGTGCCATCGAAGGATAATGAAATAAGTATTTTGAGACTGAGCTGTTTCTCAATGAAATGCTGATCAAGCAGAATGCCGCCAAAGACCTAATTTAAAGACGGCTGGCTACACACGAAGGACTCTAAACCGCGGCTGAAGGTAGATGAGGATTCCTGTAAGGCTCTCTGCAAGATTGTCGTTCCACCCTCACCGCAGAAATCTCTGTCGGGAAACGTCATCAGTCTCCAATCTTCATTCCGCCTGTTTTCAATATACGCCACACTTCACTCTTCTGCGCCATTACCCTCCAACTCCATCAAAGAGTTTAAAGTATTAGAAAAGTTAAAATATGAGCACATTTGAAGCATATAGTATTATATCCAAGTTGCTTTTAAAAAACGGTTATTTTTGGCCTAAATGCCCGGCGTATGTTGAAGAAATAGCTAAAATATTTCAGTGAAATGCATAAACAGACGTATATTAGTAAGCTTTGAAGGTTCTTTAAAATGCAAGACCTTAAGCTATAACTCGTTTATCACATAAATACGACACTATGAAAAGAGATGCACACTCTGAGTTCCTGGGTGTAACTGTGCTTGAATAGTGTTACATGTGGTCCCCTTCGTACAGTGTTACAATGCCTGCATTTCGGTGTTTCCTAGCATTGTGGATCACGTTTACACAGGGTGGGGACGTGTGAGGAGCAAATGCTATGTGATAGACAATGGTCTGAGGTGGATTGTTGGTTAGGTTGGTGTCATGTGATGTGGTGCCACTTCGACTTGTGCTCTGCTTGGCCACTCCTTCAGCATGAGCAATAGATATGCACTTACACAGTACTTTTTAAAGTTCTGATACAAAGTACTTTTTAAAGCAGATACACAACCGATAATATACAAGTTTCAAATACTTATTCTTATATATCCTCTCATAAACCTAAAATGATATACGCTGTGGCCTTCACCCAATACATATATCTCTAAGTCGCTGAAATACATCATACCTGAATAAAGTCTATAGAAAACAATCTGGCGAAGTAATTCTTGCCTGAAGGATAACGGTGCGTCCTTCCCGAAGGCTGATCCGCCGGCGAAAGAGGCCTTCCGGTAGAAGGGACACGTTAATATAGATTTAATAATTATCTTTGGGAAATTCATACGTGTCGGGTTTCCCTTGGAGCAGTACTTCATATAAATCAATGTAATGTTGTTGTTTTTTCTTAAATAAAACTAATGCTCTGTACTTCATTTTTTGCATTATTGTGTGGTAATTATTTCCATTACCTTTCTCAGAAAAAAGTTGCTTCTCGTTAAAGGGAAACCTTTATTATTTTTGTCCCCCTTAGAATTCCCGTTCTCTGTGTAATCACGCTGAACACAGAAAACGTGCCGTAGTAGTGGCAACGCTGGGACTAACCTGAGAACGAGAAGGCAAAGGCCTGTCAGGTCAGGTAGAGTAAGCTCTCAGCTGGCCTTTCATCGCACGTACAAACACGCACACATGTATATATGTATATATATATATATATATATATATATATATATATATATATATATATGTGTATATATATGTATGTATGTAAGTTTATATGTGTATATATGTGGGGGGGAGGGGTTGTACATATTCATATACACATTTATAAAGACATGCATATAGACAAATATATATAAATACTCATGTATATGGATAACGCACACGCAAGCGCGCATACACATATTTGTGTGTGTGCGTGTTTGTCTGAGTGTGTATGAGCGCGCGCGCACCAATCTGCCTTTTCCCATGCCCGCCGCGATGCCCTTTCTCTTCAAGGACAAGGTGATTAGGTTATTTTCACCAGATACTTCTTATCCCTTGTTATGTCTCGTCTCCTGTTTTCACTTAACTAACAAGGGAATTTATGAACATCGAAAGTTACTGGATTGTTTGATAACAAATAATTATTTCGTATCATAATATCACGGTTACTATGGCAACAACATCGAGAGGCTGCCACACCTTTATTTTTTAAACATTTTATAGATTAATACGGGCTTAACCACTGAGACTCAAGATTTTATCAAATAAAACTATGAACCTGTAATACAACCCCGTTTTATTAAATAAGTACATTATCCATCCAGTATATTACTTTTTATTGTATTTTAATCTGAATCACTGCTACAGTGGGCGAAGGTCATTCGGAAACACGTACGTGTCTCCTAAGTCAGATACAGTGTCTGACCGAGTTAGTGTCACATTCGAGGTTGTGTGCGACAACTGATAACAGTAACAGCTGCAGTTCACTTGTAGCTGTGACTTGAAACAGGTAAGGATCAAGCAAATAGGTATTGTGATGGTAGTTGAGTGAACGATATAATGGGATAGTATCGTAGGCTTATATTGTGTGGTATTCAATGCTGTTGTGTTTCTTTCTCCTAACCAAGGCATAGGTTCGAAGGAATATTAAATGACTATAATTTGTAAGATTTTCCGTTTTATATCTAAATACTTTCTAGGCTGGGCAGATAACCCTTGTTCGCTAAACTTTTGTGTCCGTAACCTCAAATAATAACAATGCTTCGACCCAACCACGAATTTTCTTTCCGTTATATGTATATATTATATATGTTTTAACTTCACTAACTTTATAATTTCGTGATTCTGATAAGATTTGAATAACATCGATGTCGAGAGGTATATAAGAAAGCATTTGGTATTAAAGTTAAGCCAATTATATCTACGATACATTATTTGAAAGGTCGACATGTTTATTTTAGTAACAAAAACAATGACAAACTCAATCTCGATTTATCATTGTGGAACATAATTATGGTTATTTTTATTATCATC
>NW_020872537.1:343164-355664 GCF_003789085.1 Penaeus vannamei
TGGCGACCCAGATTCCTTACTCGGGACCAGCGTGAAGATCTCATGTTGGGAGTTAAAAAAAAAAAAAAAAAAAAAAAAAAAAAAAACGTAGATAGATAGATATAGATAATAGATAGATAGATAGATAGAGAGAGAGAGAGAGTAATATAGAATGATAACAGCAACAGTATTGATAATGATGATAATTTTTTTGAATATTCTTTCAACGGCTTTTTGCTCTTCGTTCGCAGGCTTGGCTCACGCGTCCGAACCAAGCCGTGACGAGTGGCTTCGCGTAGGGAAGTCCGTCGCCGAAGCCTTCCAGAACATCGGCTTTGTTTACCTCAAGAACCACGGCGTTCCCGAAACCCAGGTGAGGTTTGGTGTGTCGGGAGGTTGAGGTTGTAAGTAGGGAAGGGGAGGTTGTCAGTAGGTGATGCTTAGGTTAAGGTCTGTAGGTCTGTAGGTTTGGTTTCGTTAGTGAGGTGTAATTTTTTTCGGGGGGGGGGGGGGGATGTGTGAGTAGGTGAGGTTTCGTTGTCATTAAGGTTGAGGTTTTAAGATTTAAGTAGGGGAGGTTGGGGTTATCGATAGTCGAGGCTGAGAAGATAGAAAGTGAGGTTTAATCGCCGGTAAGTGAGGTTTCGTTATCGAGGTTTAGTCTTCAGTGGGTGAGTTTGAGATATAAGGAGGTGGGGTTTAGTTTTCGGGTTGGTAGGGTTTAATTACCGGTTGATGAGGTTGAGATTTCAGTAGATGAAGTTTTGTTGTCAGTCTGTGAGGGTTGGTTGGTATTAGGCCAGGCTTAATGTTCGATAAATGGGGTTCATTTTTCAACAGAAGAGGTTTAGTTGTCGATCGGTGAGGTTAAGTTGTCGATCGGTGAGGTTTAGTTGTCGATCGGTGAGGTTTAGTTGTCGATCGTGAGGTTTAGTTGTCGATAGGTTTAGTTGTCGATCGGTGAGGTTTAGTTGTCGATCAGTTTAGAGGTGAGGTTTAGTTGCCGATCGGTGAGGTTTAGTTGTCGATCGGTGAGGCCGATCGTGAGGTTTTAGTTGTCGATCGGTGAGGTTTAGTTGTCGATCGGTGAGGTTTAGTTGTCGATCGGTGAGGTTTAGTTGTCGATCGGTGAGGTTTAGTTGTCGATCGGTCGATCGTGAGGTTTAGTTGTCGATCGGTGAGGTTTAGTTGTCGATCGGTGAGGTCGATCGGTGAGGTTAGTTGTCGATCGGTGAGGTTTAGTTGTCGATCGTGAGGTTTAGTGTCGAGGTGAGGTTTAGTTGTCGATTGATGAGTTTAGTTGTCGATCGGTGAGGTTAGTTGTCGATCGGTGAGGTTTAGTTGTCGACCGGTGAGGTTTAGTTGTCGATTGTCGAGCGATCGTCGATCGGTGAGGTTTAGTTGTCGATCGAGTTGTCGAGTGAGGTTTAGTTGTCGATCGGTGAGGTTTAGTTGTCGATCGGTGCGGTGAGGTTTAGTTGTCGATCGGTGAGGTTTAGTTGTCGATCGGTGAGGTTTAGTTGTCGATCGGTATGGTTTAGTTGTCGATCGGTGAGTTTAGTTGTCGATCGGTTGAGTTGTCGATCGGTGAGGTTTAGTTGATCGAATCGGTGAGTTGTCGATCGGTGAGGTTTAGATCGGTGGTTTTAGTTGTCGATCGGTGAGGTTAGTTGTCGATCGGTGAGGTTTAGTTGTCGATCGGTGAGGTTTATTGTCGATCGGTGAGGTTTAGTTGTCGATCGGTGAGGTTTAGTTGTCGATCGGTGAGGTTTAGTTGTCGATCGTGAGGTTTAGTTGTCGATCGTGTGGTTTAGTTGTCGATCGGTGAGGTTTAGTTGTCGATCGGTGAGGTTTATCGTTGGTCGATCGGTGAGTTGTCGATCGCGTCGTGAGGTTTAGTTGTCGATCGGTGAGGTTTAGTTGTCGAGGTTTAGTTGTCGATCGGTGAGGTTTAGTTGTCGTTCGGTGAGGTTTAGTTGTCGATCGGTGAGGTTTAGTTGTCGATCGGTGAGGTTTAGTTGTCGATCGGTGAGGTTTAGTTGTCGATCGGTGAGGTTTAGTTGTCGATCGTGAGGTTTAGTTTGTCGATCGGTGAGGTTTAGTTGTCGATCGGTGAGGTTTTAGTTGTCGCAGTCGATCGGTGAGGTTTAGTTGTCGATCGGTGAGAGTTGTCGATCGTTCGTTCGGTGAGGTCGATCGGTGAGATTTAGTTGTCGTTCGTGAGGTTTAGTTGTTCGTGAGGTTTAGTTGTCGATCGGTGAGTTTAGTTGTCGATCGGTGAGGTTTAGTTGTCGATCGGTGAGGTTTAGTTGTCGTGAGGTTAGTTGTCGATTGAGGAGTTGTCGATCGGTGAGGTTTAGTTGTCGATCGGTGAGGTTTTAGTTGTCGATCGTGAGGTTTAGTTGTCGACCGGTGAGGTTTAGTTGTCGATAGGTTTAGTATCGATCGGTGAGGTTTAGTTTAGGTTGTCGATCGGTTTTAGTTGTCGATCGGTTTTAGTTGTCGATCGGTGAGTTTAGTTTGGAAGAGAGGTCTGACTGTCATTAGACACGGGTTTAGTTGTCAGGGGGTGAGGTTTAGATAGCAATGAGGTTTAGCTGTCAGTTGGAAAGGGCTGACTATCTGCTGATGGGGTTTAATTTCAGGTTTAGTTGACAGTGGGTAAGGGTTAGGTACTAGTAGATAAGGTTTAAGTAGTGAGGTTTAGTTGTCAGTCAGTGAGGTTTAGTTGGAAATGGGTAAGTTATAATTACTTGTACTTACGGTTTGAATAGTAGGTGAGGTTTATTTCAGTAAGGGAAACGTAGATGTTGCTAAGTTAGGTTGAACTGTAAGTTGGGAAAGGTTTCATTATCAATAAGTGATGCTTAATTCTCAACATTTGAGGTTTAGATGTCAGCAAGTGTGAATTACTTATTAGTAGATGAGGTAAGATCTGACTAGTAATAGGTAATAGGTAGATCTAATAGTCATAGGTAAGGTTTGATTAGGAGAAGGTAATATAATATAACTTTCTGTAGGTTTATAAACGTTTATAGACGATGTATTTTGATCTAGATAACCATCGTAGCACAAACATATACAAACACCAAAGACGCATTTTTGACGACATATTTCAAGATTTCTCGAAAAAAAAACTTGAACCAACTTGCTCACATTTGTTTTTTCGACGTCAAGGCGAAGCAAACCAGACCAAACCTTAGCTTACTCGCGTTTTATCGTCAGAAATGGACGTTAATGCTCAGTCATGGACAGCTACGTGCCAGTGTATGTCCAGTGTCATGGCAAAAGTGGTAGATAAATGAATCATTTTATTTATATTCACGAATTGTATAAGTTTGGACTATTTTCATTCCAAACATGTCGCGTATATTTACTTTATATAGCAATAAAGTATATAAATACCATAAGTTGGAATGAAGATACTTTATACGTAAAGGTTGATGAGGTCAAGAAAAAAATATTAAGAGACCAAGAAAAAGACATTAATAGGTCATTAATATTTTTAAAGAGGCCAAGAAAAAAAATAAGAGACCAAGAGAAAACTATTGAGACCAAAAAAAGACACAAGAGGCCAATGATACTTTTTATGAGGCAAAGAAAAAAAAATGAAGAGGTCAAGAAAAAAATTGAGAGGTCAAGAAAAAACACTTCCTCTTTTAGGAGGTCGGAGGTCAGTTCTTATTCATAAAGATTGATGAGGCCAAGAAAAAAATGCCAAGAAAAATCAAATAAATTAGTTACCCCCTCATTTTACTTTATTTTTATTTTTTTTTTCTTCAGGTTTCTTCTCTCGTGGCTTCAGGAGGCCGGTTCTTCGACCTCGACCTGAAGACGAAGAACAAGTACCCGAGGAATCCGGAGAAGCAGCAAGGATACGTGGAGGTGGATAGAGAAAAGTAAGAGGGAGAGGGAGGGAGGGAAAGGGAGAGGGAGGGAGGGGAAGGGCGGAGAGGGGGAAGGGAGAAAGGAGGGAGAGAGGAAGGAGGGATGGAAGGGGGAGAGAGAGGGTGGGAGAGGGGGAGAGGGAGAGATAGAAAGGGGGAGAGGGAGAGAGAGAGCGAGAGTCATGAAGTCTAGCGAAATCTCTGACCTAAAGCAAAGTCAGAAATTATTTCTTTTGCTGAAACCAAAGTCTAATGTGAAATCTTGAACTGAAACCAAAGTCTAAAATGTTTTTTTTATATCCATACAAGTAAAATATGAATCGGAAACCAAAATAAAGTGAAAAACAATAACCGAACTAAAAGTGAACTCTATTCAACCAAAATTCTAAAGTAAAACCTCGAAATGTCTCAATCCGGGATCTAAAGCGACATCTCTCAACAGATTTGACCCCGCGAACTTCAAGCACGAACTGAGGGAGGCGTATGATATTAAACGCAGCGACGGCGAGTTCCCGGATGGAGAAGTCCCCGCCCTCCGCCGAGATGCCGATGCGTTCATTAACACCTGCAAGGCCTTGTCGCTGCGGATCCTGAAGGCCATGGCGCTGGGAATAGGTCGGGATTGGGGTTGTGTTGTTTCGTTTCTTTTTATTGATTTTTTAAATCTTTTTCTTTCGCTTGGAGCATCTCTGCTTTTCTCTCTCTTTCTCACCCTCCCTCTTTCCCCCTTTCTCTCTCTCTCTCTCTCTCTCTCTTCTCCTCACTCCCTCCCCCCCTCACCCTCTTCCCCACCCTGCCTCTGTCAGTCTCCCTACCTCTTCCTCCCCTCTCTCGTTTTCTTTCTCCCTTTCCCCTCCGCTCTCTCTCTCGTTTTCTTTCTTTCCTGCAATATTTTGCAACATCTCCACAAGCATTTATGTAATTCCACCTTAAATCTGACTCAAGTGATTTACTTCCCTCTTTTAAACCATAAATCCAACATCTACAACTTGCGCGCAGACCTGGACGAGTCGTTCTTCGTGGACACGCACCAGGAGATCTGCTCGGACAACAACGCCTCCTGCATGCGCCTGCTACACTACCCGCCCGTGCCAGAGGACGTCCCAGCTGAGGCCATCCGCTGCGGAGCCCACACGGACTACGGGACTATAACACTTCTTTTCCAGGATGATATTGGGGGACTGCAGGTAATTTTTCTTTCAGGGGGCAGTGTTGAAAGATTAGTAGAGGGTATTTTAGGATAAATGATAGTTTTGGATGTATCTAAGGAAGGGGAAAAAGAGAGGGTGCTGGGTTTTTGTTTTGCTGCTTAATGTCGAAACATGTTTCGGCTGTTATCTAGCTACATTGGTAATTAGTTCATTTTGGATATTTTGTGTCAGAAAGTATATGTATATATTTTTTTAAATATGTAGTATTTATTACCAACGATAAATTAATTTTAAAAATGTTTAGGTTCGCGATCGCCAGAATCAGTGGGTCAATGCCGACCCAGTCCCCGGCGCCATACTCGTTAACGTGGGAGATATCCTTCAGTTCTGGACTACAGACAAATTCATTGCCACTGTAAGTAAATTGAAGTAAATGAATAAATACAAAAAAAAAAAAAAAAACAATGCAAAACCCACTCTAGTACCAATTACATTTCGAAAACAGACACCCGGTCACAGAGAGAATAAATAACTTTTCTCTTTTTCCCTCCTTTTCTCCCTGGCAAAGGAACACCGAGTGTTGATCCCAAAGGAAGAGAAACGCATGAAGGCATCGCGGCGTTCCGTGGTGTTCTTCGTTCACCCAGACGACCCTGTTCTCATCAAGCCCCTGGACACTTCCTCCACGTATCCCATAGTCACAGCGAGAGAACATGTCCTGAGGAGGTTTAAGGAGACTTACACATATTGAGTTTGTTTACATTTCGGATGCGTGTTTCTCTGTGGCGTTTGCTCTTATGTTATACGGTTCTTTTTCCTTGCTTTCGCTTTACTTCACAACTGTTGTATTACCAAGTTTATTGATGTGTTTATGAGTGCTTTCTTTTTTGAAGTCGCGCATACATGTACACGTTTGATGCACAGTCGCGGACCAAAGCCACGTTCAGAATTAAGCATTCGAAACGTCAGGCAAGAATTTTGACACGGCTGTACATAATTTACTTGCGTTTCGATTATTTTTTTTCTTAAAGATCCAGAGTGAATTTCACACCAGCTCGCTATCTAGTTATTTGGGGACCACATATTACAATATGAATTTTCTATTTTCTTGGTGTGTTTTGAATCCGTTGAGTGTTTTTCTCTCTCGTTTGCACTGTATTATGTATTAAAGAAATGTGCCATTTGTAACCTAGACTCATGTTGTGATATGTTGTAATGATAAACGTTCAAGCAGGAGAGCTGTTATTTTTAAAAAGTGCTTATAATCTCTCTCTCTCTCTCGCTCTCTCTCTCCCTCCTCTCTCTCTCTCTCTCTCTCTCTCGCTCTCTCTCTCTCTCTCTCTCTCTCTCTCTCTCTCTCTCTCTCACACACAAGCACACAACACACACAACACACACACCACACACACACACACACACACACAACACACACCACACACACACACACACACACACACACACACACACACACACACACACACACACACAATACATACACCACATCACTCCATTATATTGATATTGTTCGTAATGGGAAAAACATGAAGGGCATACTTGCCATAGTGATACACCGGGAGAGGCAATACTGCTGATGTGGTTTGAGTAAGATCACCTTGTGTTATATTGCTCTGAATCCATCTGCATGCACTTTGTTACCTTAAGCTAGGGTCACACTAGTCTCCTCTGACCAGGGATACCTAGACAGCCTCGCCGAAGTCTGAGAGGCTACAGCTTTTGGTTGCTCAGCTAACCTGACTTCGGCGACTCTGTCTAAGGATCCGAAGGCAGAGAAGACTAGTGTGACTCTAGCTTTATACATACTGTTACCTATTACTTATATATACACTATTATATGTATTATCCTTTGTTTCATTCCATAATTCTAAATGTCAGTGGACGAACATGCAATCTGCTACTATATATGTTATTTGTAACTTAAATATATATACATTGTTATCTTTATTACCCTTTGTTTATATTCATAATCCCTGATAAACGAACATATGAATCCTCATCGTGAAAATACCTCACGTAGGTAGTTTAGCCGCACGTGGGTAGTTCAGCACAATGGGATTTAACATAGGGCAGGAGTGACGCCAGCTGACGCCCTGTGTAATGCAGTAAATAATTTTGGCTTGTACATTGACGGACAAAAGTGATGTCATAAATTGAAGCTTCGAATCGGTCATACCGTATACAAAAAGTGGTATTAAGTGGAGGTTCGAAACAGGTTCAACAAGAGTTTGTCCGTGATTATACTTCTTTCAAAGACCATGATTAAACTCATTTGCCTCAGTGTTTTAACAGATTTAAATGAAAAGAATATATTTGGGTATTCCATGTTTTTTTAGTGACTGATCTGAATTTCAAATTGCTATACTTAACAGTGGTGTTCTTGTACCTTTACATAGCACCCAGCTCGAGCTGATGAAGTGATTAGCCGTAAGAGACAAGTTAACACATTCATTGTGTGTTAGGTAAACTGCAATAATAAGCGCACTGGCAGACTGAAAATAATAATAGCAACAACAGCAACAACCAGGTTGTCTCTGTAAGAGACAGTCCTGGGTGGACGAGTCCTGTGGAACGACCTAGGAATTCGTGGCTAAGGCAGGTTGATAAAACTTGTCGAGAGGACCTTGAGATAGGCCGAGTCCCTGCCTGGCTGCTTGTCATGAGTGACCCTCGTAGGTGGAAACAAGGGGTGGATGCGGCTATGCGCCTCCGTCGGTATTAGCTCCTAATGATGGTATTGATGAGAGCAAAAATAATATTAATTATGAAATCAAATGCCCCTCGGACCAGTCTGTGAATGTTTAATTCCTGAGGGTTGCAGCTGTGATCCTGGTTGTGTGTGTGCAGTGTTTTGCTCGTATTCTTCTCTAATTTACAAGCTTACCCATTAAAAGGTGAAATGTAACAGTTCTACCATCTTACATTCACATGAGAAAGTATTTACATGAAAATTTCGTCTTTTTATTGATAATAATATTACGACATCAAATAACGCACTAAATTACAGTATATTTTAGATAAACGTTTTTACTAAAATCTTTTCAGGGCATGGATTATAGTAGCTATTTTCAATTTACAGGGTAATTATTTTTAATTCAGTAGTGTGTTTCCAGTTCCAAATATATAGATCAAAAAAATTAAATAAAGAAAACACATGGTGAAATCTGACTTGAATAAGTAAATAATGCATTTTCGGGAAATTGTGTAATAATGGTTAAGATTTTCTTTTTCGAAAATGCAAAATAGACTTATGATGGTTTGCAATGTAATGAATAATATCAATGATGAATATAAAGATAACAGGGTTCGGCGATCCTAAAAACGGTGCTTCTGTTGCAGGTCTTAAAAGATGAGACGAGAGAAGAGAGAGAAAGAGAGAGAGAGAGAGGCAGGAGAGAGAGAGAGGAGAGTGAGAGAGGGAGAGGAGAGGGAGAGAGAGGAGAAGGGCAGAGGAGAGAGGAGAAGAGGAGAGGGAGGAGCGAGAGGAGGGGAGGGAGAGAGAGAGAGATAAGAGAGAGGAGAGACAGAGAGAGAGAGAGAGAGAGCAGGAGAGAGAGATGAGAGAGAGAGAGAGAGAGAGAGAGAGAGAGAGACAGAGAAGAGGAGAGAGAGAGAGAGAGAGAGGAGAGAGAAGAGAAGAAGGAGAGAGAGAGAGAGAGAGAGAGAGAGAGAGAGAGAGAGAGAGAGAGAGAGAGAGAGAGAGAGAGAAGAGAGAGAGAGAAGAAGAGAAAATCCGAATCAACATAAATTATCTACAACTCAAGGTATCAGTGTGTCTTCTCTACGAATACCTACATGATCTACAAGATTTTGTGTATTTTCCTGGTAATAGTAAAGCAAAAGTAGAAATGATAAGATGATAAAGATGATAAAAGCAGAGAGGTTGACTAATGCATGATTTCATTATCATGATTAAAATATCATATCTACTTATCCTGAAGCATGTAAGTCACTGGTCTTAAAAATCAATTCCACTTATCATAGTGTTTCTGATAAAAATAAAATAAAATAAAATCTATTTACTATAAAGTGCAAGTTAATGTTCTAAAAATTATCTAAGAATTCACTTTTTTTTTCAAATGATATATATATTTCAGAAGTTTCTCCATCACATACATGGCCAAAAACAGTTCTTTATTATATATATATATATATATATATATATATATATATATATATATATATATAGATAGATATATAGATATATATATAGATAGATAGATAGATAGATAGATAGATAGATAGATAGATAGATAGATAGATAATATATAATAGATAGATAGATAGATAATAAATAGATATATATATATAGATATATAATATCAGAAAATTTTCCTTCTTTTTTCCGAATTCTCAATATGCCTAACTTCTGAGAAATGACATGAAAAATTTCAGTTTAGTTACAACAGAATGACATGAAACACAGCCACACTCAGAAAAGATTGACAAATCTTAATGTTTGAAGCCAAACTCTATCTCTTATATGGGATAAACCCATAATGATATTACTATTTGGTGATGTTACTGAGTCCGCCTCAACACATATTTCTTTTTCTTTTTTATTGTGACTGTTTTCTTCCTTCTAACTGCACATGTTACTCTGGCTTTAGTTGTTGCTCTTTAGTCTATTCTTGGGTGGGTTTTTGCACTTTCATACTTGCTTCTATGTTTTTAAACAATTACAATTATACTCTCACATTCTATATGTTACTCAGCATGCTATTAAAGCTTTCTTTAGGATTCCTTTCATCACTGTTTGATATCATATCATTTATACTTCAGTTATTACATTTTATCAAAGTCTGAATTGTTGAAATCAAATATATATATGCATATATGTGTTGTATGAAATTTACAGATTTTTACCAATTACAGTATAAGTAAATAAATAAATAAATAAATAAATAAATAAATAAATAAATATATATATATATATATATATATATAATATTATAATATATATATATATATATATATATTATATATATATACATATATATACCCCTTTTTTCTTCATTGTTTTAGCTACACATTATTAGATTAAACTATACAATATAGGAAATCAAAACAAAAAATATCTATCATAATATATATGCAGGGCTCTACTTGCTTTCAAAATTAGATTTAGTAGGACAGAATATATATAACCTTTTCATGTACTTTTATAAATTTTTTTCAATACAAGTGTAAAAAATGATTTGTGCTGGAAAGGTTTTACTCTGAGTCAACACTTAATGGCAATTCACTAAAAATAGACTTAACAGAAAACCATGGACATACATATATCTTTTTGGGGGCCTATTGCTAACAAAAATTAGTCCCTTGTAACAAAAGTAAAAAAGCAATTTCAGGTACTTTTAATGCATTTTTGATCTTTCATTGGTAATTAAAGTAATTAAACATTTCTAAAAATATATAAAAATATAATGAACAAGATTATGAGTAAATCCAAAATCAAAATGCCATTTTAATCCTGTTTTTAGTTTGTTTTTTTAATGGTCTTCTTGATTATATCTGTTGAGCAGCTGTCACTTACATTTATCTATCATCATTATTTTTTTTTAAATCTATGAAATGTTATCTATATCATTTGCAAAGGGAGTACTTTGTCAACTGGAAGCTCTACCCATGTTAGCATTTTGAACTTTCTCATATGTCTTTTTGTAGCCATATGGAAAGTACCGCAGCTGCATAACTATCTCTGTGTTGGACTTGAGAATTTGTACAGCTTTGGCATGCTCAATATCCTCGAAATTTGTTCCATTCACAGAAATAATCTGGTCCGCTTCTCGCAACCCTAGTCTCTCTGCTTCTGTATTAGGCATCACTTTGGAGAGGAAAATGCCACAAAAATGTTCCTTCCCACCTCGAATGTTGAAGCCAAGCTGTCGAAAATGACACAAGAAACAGTCAAGTCTTACATTACAACGACTAAGTAAAACTGCAGATAGCATGTTGATGATAGGGAGATATAATATCAAGTTTCATAGTGAAAAAAACTAAGCCAAACTGATGAGGCCATGATGTGGATGGTGAGGGAATAATTGGTATAATTTTATAGGAAAAAGCCTATTTCATACTGTTGAAGCCAAGTTGCTAAAAGAGAGATAAAAAAAGAGAAAACATTCACAATAAAAGTGAAAACTTCCACAGCCTTTTCGAGATGTAAATTCTCCATAACACACAACCCTACAGTTACATAGTACTACAAACACTACAGTTACATAGTACTACAAACCCTACAGTTACATAGCAATACAAAATATAGGCAAACTAATTTCACATACACCTGAAATTATTTTTTCAATTTAATTCAAAGAAGGATGATTATAATACTCACAGCATCGGATACTTTTGCTCGTATAAGGGTCACCGTCCTTACAAGAAATAGCTGCAGGTCATTGTTGTAGTCTGGGTGATGAGGCCGCTGTAGAAATAAAATATTCATGAAGCTTAAACTCATCACAAAAAATCAGTACAAATTTTGTATAAGAAGGAAAATAAGATGTAGGTTGCCTTGTTATTTACTGCACTGTATATCTTTAATTTATCATACAATGAAAACCTAAAATAGTCATTTACCCGAGAAAGAAAATAAAAATGAATCATAAAAAGTCAAACATATGCATAAGAAAGTAGACCTAATTCTGAAATTAAAAATTCAATTGTTCAGTAACTAAACTCCAAAAGCATATGGAACAAAAAGCAGAAATATATAGCAATATGAACAATGAATTATACTGACTGTCTCACAATTTTTATATATTTTAAAGATATGGTTTAAATAGTTACACTTATAATTATATAAACTTAATAATACGTATGAATGATTAGCAGCTATTTATCATAACAGACGACTTCCAATAGATATGTAATAATAAAGTAATCTGCACCAAAGAATGCCGGTCAAATAGTAAATAAAAATCTACAAATAATTTGCAACTTTTAATCATCATTCCCAAATGTAATGTTTGAACATTCAAAATATACAAGTAAAACCCTCATTTTTTCATAATATATAATCAAATAAATTGGAGTATAGTGATGAATAATATAAAAGGAAGGTAACCTCATAGAAATTAATATATAATAAAACTCCACAAAGTTAATATATGCTAAAAACACATTTACAAGTTAATGTTTAATTAATCTATCTAAAGTAAATTATAAATGAGCATCTGATTTCATAATACATAATAAAAGAAAAGAAAAAAAAGAGTATAGTGATAAATAATGAAAAAGAAATTAGAAATTAATACATAATAAAACTCTTGGAAGTTTATATATACTAAAAAAACAAATTTCCAAGTTAATAATGTATTATCAATATATCTAAAGTAAATGATAAAGGATTATCTAGTTACAATCGCAAGCTACGAGAAACAAATTTGATTAATACATCAGAAAAGTTAATAAATCACTAACCTCATTTTTAGGAACAAAGGGTGGAGGAAATTCATATGCAGGG
>NW_020872537.1:360664-363164 GCF_003789085.1 Penaeus vannamei
ATCGGAATGCTTCAGAATGTTGGGTTGAGTTGCCACTTTTCGCTATTTTATGGTAGTGTCTTTAGGGACAAATATTACAGGCCTACAAAAATTATATCAAGGTCTTTTCTTCGCCCTTTGGTACTAAGAATCATTGGATCGATATATTTTATGCGTGGTATATATATATATATATAATATATATATATATATATAATATATATGTGTGTGTGTGTGTGTGTGTGTGTGTGTGTGTGTGTGTGTGTGTGTGTGTGTTGTGTGTGTGTGTGCATTCATAGATGCCTATATCTGTGTATGTGTATATATACTTTCCCACCTGCGCTTATTTATACATTCGACTTCCCTTGCATTTATGTAAACATTTCTTTTTACTCGTTTTATAACAGGATTTTAAAAATACACATACCTTTAACATAATGATTGTATGCTAAATAATGGTTGTAATAATTATAACAGTAGTAGTAGTTGTAGTAGTAGTAGTAATTATAATAATAGTAGTAGTGGTTGTAGTTGTAGTAATAGTAATAATAGTAGCTGTAGTAGTAGTAATAGTTGTAGTGGTTGTTGTTGTCGTACTACTAGTAGTAGTTGTAATTGTCGTAGTAATAATAACAATAATAGTAGTTGTTGTTGTCGTAGCAGTAGCAGTAACAGTAGTAGTAAAATAAATATCTTCATCCCAGTATAAACGCAATCAAAAGGTTGACAAAACAGTCACGATAGACGATAAAAGACAATCACCTCAACTGACATCTTCCCCGCTGTTGTTCTGTACTACAACCGCTCCCGCCATCCTTTCTCATTTTTTTTTTTTTTATTACAACTTTCATTAACAGGGAGTAAAAAGGTCAAGCCTAGTTCATCAGTGTACAGGTTCCAAGTTGGTAGTCAGTGGGTTGCTGCGTTCTTATAAAAGATCATAATAATAATGATGAATAAACAAACATATAAATAGGCAATGGTTAATGGTTAAAATATATAGTTTATGGTTAATTGTTAAAAAAAAATAGTTTATGGTTAATTGTTAAAAATAGCAAATGGTTAATGGTTGAAATAAATAATAAATGGTTAATAATCTAAAATAAATAGGGAATGTTTAATTGTTCAAATATAAAAATGGTTAATGGTTAAAATCGAAATGATCGAAATGGGGCGAGAGAGAGAGAGAGAGAGAGAGAGAGAGAGAGAGAGAGAGAGAGAGAGAGGAGAGAGAGAGAGAGAGAGAGAGAGAGAGAGAGAGAGAGAGAGAGAGAGAGAGAGAGAGAGAGAGAGAGAGAGAGAGAGAGAGAGAGACAAGAAACAGAAGGAGAGTGTAGGGACATATACCCTAATGCCCCTCAGATTTGCCATGAAATGAAATGTTGCAGTCCTAAAAGGTAAGATCTTCAGGTTATGCATTTACGTGGGGATATGTTTCAAATATATCTATACGCATTTAAATTACACCAAAATTATTCTGAATCAAGACAATGCATTTTGAAATCACTGATAGAATTTTGCTATTCGTCTTTCTGTTACCTGGAATCAATTTGATATTTTACTCGTCTATATTAATTAACGGAACTCATTATTCTCCAATATAATCTAACAGTATCGTTAGGATAATTGGCAAAATACAATGAATGTGTGTACGCAGTTATTCGATCTCTAATAAAAAATACATTATCTATATAAAATTATCGGAGTTTGCACCGAATATGATAAGGTGTTTTTCTTTTTCTTTTAACAGTTTACCGCTGATAAGCTTCACAACGAGGAAAACACACATAAAGTAAAGGTAATACACACGAATGAACAAACACGCAAACATGGTCACACACATAAAGTAAAGGTAATACACACGAATGAACTTATAAAACACACACGAATGAACAAACACGCATGGTCGCTGCACACAATGGTAATACACACGAATGAACAAACACGATTGCTTGCTCGCACATTTTTTTCGCTTGGAATATTTGTTTAGTTTGTTATCTGAAGAGTTACTTGTATCAGCTGACAGAAAACATTATACTCGTATCATAACAAATTACGTATGTTTATAAGTGTTATGTTTTACCTAGGTAAGTGTTCGCTCGCCAGATTTTATATTTAACTTCCACAAAGAATAAATTTCTGACATGAATAACGTTCTTAATTTCCCAATTTAATATGTGAATATAAATCAGTTCCTTATCGATTCATTGGATTATTTCCAGTTTTTTTCCCCTGGAAATAAGACACGCCATAAATGTGATTTTCATCACGTCTGTCCCGACGACAGGTGCGGCCATGACCGACGCCGCGCCCCAGCAACCGAGCGCGGAGGGGCGGCGCTTCTCGTACGTGATGGGCGGGCCGGACCCCTTCGACCAGGCAGACAAGGGCTGGTTGGGCGTCGCCGAAGTGACAGAGGACAAGCCTCCACCCAAACCGATTCCGCAGGTCAGTGCCAGCGCCGAGGACGACACAGATGGAAGCGAGGAGGAGGAGGAGGAGGAAGTGAAGCAGAAGGCGT